>PVKV010027264.1:0-26686 GCA_004027835.1 Alouatta palliata | reverse complement strand
ATGGCGCGATCTCAGCTCACCGCAACCTCCGCCTCCTGGGTTCAAGCAATTCTCCTGCCTCAGCCTCCCAAGTAGCTGGGACTACAGGCACGTGCCACCATGCCCAGCTAATTTTTGTATTTTTAGTAGAGACGGGGTTTCACCATGTTGACCAGGATGGTCTCGATCTCTTGACCTCGTGATCCACCCGCCTCGGCCTTCCAAAGTGCTGGGATTACAGGTGTGAGCCACCGCGCCCGGCTTTGACAGTTATTTTCTTTGGAAAGAAAAGCAAAGGCCTAGGGGAAAGGAAGCATAAATTAGGATACCACATAGGTGTTTGGACTCCAGTGGATTCTACCTTGTAATATAATTCATTGCCTCAAATACATTATATATAAGTATTTCTCTAGAACAGGTAGTGGAATTGACTAAGAGTCAACTGGTTTGTGAGCAGAGATTGCGCCACTTCACTCCAGCCTCAGTGACAGAGCAGGACTTCAAAAAAAAAAAAAGTCAACTGGCTCATTAGTCAAGGTTCTGAAAACTCTACATTAGAGACTAATGCCGAGAAACACTGAGATAAATGAGTCCAGACATGCCTTGAAAATTAATTACAACGGAAGAAAGATTAGAATCTAGACCTCAATGCAGGTCCTTTTCCCTCTACCAAGAGACAACCTGTTTCTAATCAAAATTTTTCAGTGGAGCTTTTCACACTCAAATTTGACATTTCCTGTCAAGCCTGGTCATTAATCAGTTTATTATTCTTTTTATTCTAGAGGTAGGGGTTTCTCTGTTGACCAGGCTAGTCTCAAACTCCTGACCTCAAAAGATCTTCCTGCCTCAGCTTCCCAAGTAGCTGAGATTACAGTGTCAAGCTACCACAGCTGGCAACCATTTGATTAAGTGAGTGGGTGGGTGGAGGGAGAGGCGGCACAGTGCCTGGTACACAGTAAATGCAGGCCAGAATGTTAACAAAATTATCCTTCATTTTAGCTTCTGTACTGGCGAAAACTGGTTTTGTATGTTGACTAAACATGAATTTGCAAATGCAACTCTCAGGCAGATTTTCTGTGGGAGGGAGGGGGGATTGTGCAGATTACATAATTATATAAATGGATGGAACCAGAGATCTGAGGACAGTAATTTGTCATTTGAATTAAATGTATAGAAAAAATCCAACCATATACAAGGCAAAGAATTAAAATGAAAATTACTTAATGATTTACTTAGCTGAAAACCTATCTGGGGAAAGAAGGACCCCCCAAAACAGTTTGCAGTATTTTCCCCATTCTTTTTTTTTTTTATTTAAAATAAAAGAATAAAATTTACTTTTTTTTTTTAAGGTGGGGTTTCTCCATGTTGGTCAGGCTAGTCTCCAACTCCTGACCTCAGGTGATCCGCCCACCTCAGCCTCCCAAAGTGCTGGGATTACAGGCGTGAGCCACCACGCCCGGCTTGTTTTCCCTATTCTTGAGATTGCCTTTAAATCAGGCAAACCAATCTTCTGCCTTTTCTTTCTTTCATTTAACTGGGAATAGCACAACTTGCATAGTTTCTGTTTTCCTTCCAGGAGAAAGAATGGGAGGAGTCAGCAAAGACCAAGGTAAGTTCACTTGAGAGCACTGGCTAAGGAAATACATTATTTTAAAACTTGATTTCCCTTTAATTGATATTTGAGCTTAAATATTGCAAAATAAAAAAGCAGCTTTCCTCCCTTGCTATCAAATTAGTGAACTTAGTATCAAGCTGAGACCTGTTGTTTCACTGGTTTTTACCAGGTTCTACCCTCATAAAAAAAGAATCATCACATCATACTGGGCTCGTCACCAGGAAAGCAATGTGCATTTTATAAACTAATTTAAGATCTTGGAAAAGAGGGGAGTGCTCAGAGTCCATACTAGAACTCCTTCCAGTTTACTGAAAACAAAAGCAGTTCTGAAGCACAGGCTATTTCTTACTCTTCTGTTCCCAATTACAAATGCTGCCAGCATTGAACTAAGCAATAGCCCTTTGCAAATCTCTCTGGCAGAGACTGATTGACTGAGTTTGAGACAGGGTCTCAACTCTGTCGCCCAAGGCTGCACTGTAGTGGCAGAATCACCAGTCTTACTGCAGCCTCAACCTCTCTGGCTTAAGTGATCCTCCCACCTCAGTCTTCCAAGCAGTTGGGACTACAGGTGTGCTAGCTGAGTATTATTTAAAATGCAAACAATAAAGGTGGATTTTGTTGTGTCTGAAACAGTCTCATTTATATCACAGCAAAGCACAACCAGCTATGGTCTTAATTTCTTGCTGAAAAGAAAGAGACTTTTATTTTTCCACTGTTTTATTATAAAAATCAACATTCATTTGTTACAATTCAGCTTATTGTAGTAATCAAAAAAGGGATTTTATACAAGGTATTTTTTATACAGTTTATAATTAAAGCACTTATTTTACAAAAGGAGGGAAGTGAGTAAGTGGACAAGGGCTGACCAAATGTTGGCCATTACAATATAAATACATCCTTGCAAAGCACCATCGTACCAAAGTCAATGAACAAGAAACACCAGTTGACTTTAAGACAATGACAAAGATTAAAGCTTAAGGGAAAAAAAATAAAGGACAAACATCTGAAAGCAGCACCAGATCCTTCACTTGCAAATAAGGCTAGTCCAGTTTAATCTTCTTGGTATCCTCTCTACTTTTAAAAATTTTTCCTTACTAACCCATATAATTTCATGTAATATCGGATTTAATCAGACTTTAAAAATTTTCCCTTTAATAACCATATTTAGGCATTAGATATATAGTATATATCTGTATCGATCTCTATCCCCCATCCTGTTTATATTTGATTAAAAACAAAACAACCAAAATGGGCAGTTAAGCAAAAGCGTGTTGTCTGTAATTCTGTGGTGTTGGTTTTGGGCAAACCCTAAGTGATGGGAAATCTAACAGTTTGTTAAATTTGTACTCTGCTTCTAAATATAAGAAACCATTTAGTCTGTAATTCTATCTGTAAAGTCATGAAGATTTTTTTCAGCAATAAACTCAACAATTTAAGAATGCTTTATGAAAAAGAAAAACAGCAAAGTTTACCTCAATTGAAGGAGGGTGAGGGTAGAGTCAGTAACTGATTAATGTAAGACTCCACCTTCCACTCCACTCAGGTACAGGCTTAGTTTAATGAGATGTAGATGAAGTCAGCCTTAGAGTGTGAATTCACAATGCTTATAATTTAAATTTTTAAAAAATTATAAATGTATAATTTTATAGTTGAGATCCAAAGTCTTCTACCGTAAATTGTTGAGAATTTCAAAAGTGAGATTGTGAGACTGTTATAAAATGGTGCCATCCCAAAAGTTAGAAGTGGCACATATACTGTGAGTACTTTCTAAAATCATCTTCCTCTGGGCTCATCTGAGGTTTGAGATAAGAAGTACCAAATAAAATTAAATTCCTTGAGCTTAAGAATTCTGATAATGTTTTAAACCAAGTTTGGCTATAAGCATCTTTAGGACTCAGTCCACACAGTGTATAGTCTCATCTGTAGATGCCCAAATATTTGTCCACTAACTGATACTGGTAAACACACTCATATCCATATTCCAGATAAACTATGGTTGCCATATGTAGACTTAAGCACCACACGTTTATTAAGGGTGTGACATATTTTGAATGTGAAAAGCCCAAGATTTTTGTTTCTGAATCTTGTTAGATTGTAATGGTAACCAATACCTAATTCCTATGGCATGCAAATCAATGAAGTGGGATAAAGCTTCCCCTACAAGAAATAAAACAATTCAAAATATGACATTTCTAAGAATCTAAACTAGGCAGCAGCGGCCCGTTCACTGCAGAGAAGCACACTTGCTTAAACCATGCTTTTTCAGTCTCTATTATGACTACTGGTATCAAGTCAAATAAATAAACACATTTCATTAACACAGTAGGTAAAGCCACAGCTATGAACTCTACTGGAAGTATTCTTCATTAACAGGGCTTTATAGCACAAAAAAAAGATGATCCTCCAAAACTGACTGCTACCTAATACAGATGGTGGCTATTTTTATACCTTCAATAATGAATGAGTTTCCTTCATATAAATTACTGACTTTAGGGTGTTTTTGTTTTGTTTTGTTTTTTTGAGACAGAGTTTCGATCTTGTTGCCCAGGCTGGAGTGCAACCTCCGCCTTCCGGGTTCAAGTGATTCTCCTGCCTCAGTCTCCCGCATAGCTGGGATTACAGGCATGTGCCACCACGCCTGGCTAATTTTTTGTATTTTTAGTACAGACAGGGTTTCTCCATGTTGGTTAGGCTAGTCTTGAACTCCCAACTTAGGTGATCTGTCTGCCTTGGCCTCCCAAAGTGTTGCAATTACAGGTGTGAGCCACAACACCTGGCCTGACTTTAGGGTATTTTAAATGATAAAGAAATACAACACTCAAAATCATCTTAAAATTGTACTGCTCAAAGTCACTTCCCCTAATTACTGGCCTATAATAGATAAAAATGTACTTTAAAGTCTTCATTTCTAAATATCTATCACCTCTGTAGATTAGCTGTCCTCAAACTTATTAAAGAATCAGAGATCTCTTGGTGGCATATCCTAAGGTATTTTTATATTAAAATTAAAGTAACTACATAATCTTCTGCTAAACAGACATCTTGTGATAAGAGTGGCAGCAAGTGCCAAAGGCATAATATAATTTCATGGAAGAAAAATTATTAGTGAGAAAATTCTATCCACCAACTCTGTTTTTTTTCCTGTGAATGTGCCATTATATGATTTAAGTAACAAAACTCCTTAAATCACTATTCAGAAGACCAGGACTCTGTTGGAGTCAAGTCTAGGTCTTAGTAATAAAAGACCACTTCAATGCAGAATAGCTCACTGTGGTGCACAGAAAGTATGTTACGCTCAAGTTTACTTCTCGGATGATTTTAATCACGTCAGTTAGTGCAAATATTTTATGACACATGTTATTTTGCATATAAGGAATCTAATGAAACATTCATTTTCCCCCTTGGACAATGAATTTAATATGCCAAATTTAAAAATCCCTTTTCTTTTTTCCCCCTAATTTGTGGTCTCATGTATTTCCTCTCAACTTTTCCAATACAACTCTTGTTTAATAATCAATATACAGTTTACTTAACTGTCCATTTAACCTAACGGTCAACAAATCTTTTCAAATTTGACAATTCTCTCATTAAAAAGTACTCCCAGAAATATTAATAATCCATCTCATCTACCCCAGAAAGAGAATACTAAGATTAAGATGAACTGCCTTCAAATAACTTTAAACAAATTGGCACACAAATTAGTATTTTGCAAGAAGAGGCCATTGCCATCGCAGTACACACGCTTGGACTGAGATAAACAAGGCATATTCTTCTTAGTTTATGATAGTGCAAGTTCCCACATGGGAAGTCCACCAGATAAAGATGCACATTTAACAATGTAAACATATAGAATTATCAGATTCTAATTGACACCCAGTTATTGCTAACCTTTCCATCTTCATTTAAGCATCATGTGCCCCTGTGTATCACAGAATGCAAGTTCAACGTCCATTTCGTCTGAGACTGTGGGCACTTAGTTCCAGCAACAGGAAGCGTTAACGCTCGTCTGACTGAAAAGTAGGACACTGATAAATTTACCATTTGCTTATACACAAAATCAAGTGCACCTGATTCTTATAAACCGTACCCAACAATTAGCATTATTCTAAAACCACAATTTTCTCTTTAAAAAATTTACTTGAGTATTTTTTAATTGCATGAAAAGTTACTTCACCCTTGCCAAAATTCTGAATCCTTTCTTCCACTGTTTTCTCTTGGGCCCTGAAACCCAGAGGCCTTAGCAAAACAGAATTATAAGAGAAAAAAAAAAAAAAAAAAATTCAATAATTAACTAACCAACACCTCTTAAGGTAAAAATACATTAGCTTTAAAACATTCAATTTTAGCAGAGAAATGCTAGACATGTATAAAAAGCAGGAAACTAACTTCTAGCAAGATGGCAGAGCAAGCACTAGAATCATTCCACAGGTCAGCCCTGATAGCCAAAGAATTAGCAGCCCCAGTACCATGCATGACAGCAGGTCACGCAGATCACAAGAGGCTGCCATTATTCCTTCCACCCAAATTCTGACAGCTGAGAAGTTAATAGTTGGCCTTCTCATTTAATCCCCATTGTTAAATTTGTTAAATTATCTTAATCCATAATGGGTAAGAGAGAATGCATGTAAAAATATGAGGTGATTACAAGAATAACTTGTGGATAATTTGAAAACAGCCTAACATTCACAGTGGGTAACAGGAAGATGTTAAACTCATGTCACACATTAGAAGAGGTATGTATGTAGACATCATTCTGAGAAAAACCGGCCTAAAGAACATGAAAACGTCACAAACTGTTAATATAGGGAAAATCCTAATAAGAAAAAATTCTTTTTAAGTAGATTGTCTCTAACCAGAAAATAATTATGTTTTATTCAGAAAAATATATATAAAAATGATTTCATACTGCGATATATGCTGAAAGTAGTGCAAGGATATATGATTAATTTACAACAAAAACATAATGGTTAAATTTTTAATTCTTAAACATTGTCTATACGTGTTGTAAAAAGATATTTTAATGAGCATTAAAACAATCTTGGAAGAAGAGCAATAATATCTCTTGATCATTATGCAAAAAACAGCAACCAAATTGAAGAGCTAAGCTTACTGGGGAATGGAGCTAGTAGAAATATTAAAATCAAACTTTAATTTAGAAAATTCCATTTAGTCAATGCCTCAGCTTAAAAGCTTAAATAAATCATGGTATCTTGGCAAAATGACCTACCAAGTTGCTGGGGGAGGCAGCAAGGTAAAAATACCAAGAGAAAAAATTCATTTTTGACAGAAGTATGAATTCTAAAGGTAGGGACAGAAGACTTGCACACACACAGCTTCATAGCATCTTATCAGAGGGCTGATCCTCCTACAACAGCAACACCCAGAATGGATTTTTATAAATATCTATTTTCCTCACTAACACTGTTGGATTCCTAGAGAAATTCCAAGAAATACTAACCTTATCCAAGGTTAGTATTAATTCCTTTTTTTTTTCCTTTCATGATTTCTTACTTGTTTGCCCTCAAATGTTAGTTAACTGAAGGCTATTTGGCTACTTCCAAGTATCTATGGTTTGCTGCTCTGAGATGGACTTAATAGTTTTTCTTTCTCTCTTTTTTTTTTTTTTGGTATCAATAAAGCCCAGACATTCCTGGTCAGTGATGCCTTTATTATTCCTGTTTCCTTTGTACTCAGTTGCTTCACTGGGTTTAAGGCATGCTTTGTGTATTTAGTTTGCAAAAATAAAACTTTTAGTACAAATTTATTTTTTTATACAAACTTTTATGGCACAAGCAGCAAATCTGCTGTTTTAAGAAAATATATAAATATCCTTTTCTTCTGTACAAATATCTCCAGTACTCTCTACCCCATTTTATAATTTTAACTGTACATGGTCTGCCTCATCCTTCTCTAAAAGCTCCCTCCCCCCCTCCAGATCTCAACCAAATGTATATTTACATTTTTAAGTTGGAGGCAGTCAGAGGAGGAGGGCCCCTCCTCAGGAGGAGTCTGTACAGGGAGAAGGTGGCGGTGGGTAGAGGTGATGAGAATAGCTCCTCTCTGTGTATGGAGAAGGCGGGCAGCTTTCATAGTTCTCCTCTGCCGACAAGTATTGGCTTCGAGGTGTGGGAGGTGGGGGCACAGGTTCTGAATCATAGTTCAAGTCACTGGTATAGCCCTTGGCTGTTGCCACTGAGGTCATTCTCCGGCTAGGAGCATAGTCACTGTCACAAACATCTGTGCTGCAGGGTGTGGTGGGGGGTGCAAAGTGCCGGTAACTATATGGCCTGTAGCTGGTATAGGGAGAAAATAAAGAAAAGCAGAGTTAGTTTTACAGAAAAATGATTTTCACTCTCAGAACAGAAGTATTAGATGTAAACTTCACTTTGAAAACAGTAAGCTACTGCAATTTAAATTTACACAGACCAACAGGCAATTTTCAGTGGCAGATTGGCTAGGGAAAATACCACGTACTTTCTTATTTGCAAATAAGAAAGTGGCAAGTGAAAATGACCAGGATGGGAATGTAGAGGTGAATTCAATCTAGCCTCTGGATGTGCTCTTATACCTTCAAGTTAAACTGCACCACAGAATAAAAAAATGACTATTCAAATTTGTTCTACAGTTTCATAGCCTATGGGAAGAATGGGTTTTTACATTTTTTTTTTTTTTTGAGACAGAGTCTCACTCCGTCACCAGGCGCCAGGCTGGAGGGCAGTGGCGCGACCTCGGCTCACTGCAACCTCCGCCGCCCGGGTTCAAGCAATTCTCCTGCCTCAGCCTCCCGAGTAGCTGGGACTATAGGCGCACGCCACCAGGCCCAGCTAATTTTTTTGTATTTTTAGTAGAAGTGGGGTTTCACCATGTTGACCAGGATGGTCTCGATCTCGTGACCTCGTGATCCGCCCGCCTCGGCCTCCCAAAGTGCTGGGATTACAGGCGTGAGCCACTGCGCCCGGCCCGGGTTTTTACATATTTTACACTACTAAAACATGTCAGCATTTCCTCAATGTTCTTTAACTGCTCCAAAATTAACCTGATGAATAACTTAATGACATCTGAAGACTTCATTTCTTTCCTCTGTACAATTTCTGTACAATCCAGGCTGGATTTTGGTAGATAGCCTAAGGGGCGTTAACTACTCCATTACTGTATATTCTTAGCAAAGGGAAACTGCTGTGGTTGGGAGAAACAGTTTTCATTCCCTGTGTATAGATAAGTACCTGTCAGAAGAGCAGCTTTCAACATCAAAATGGTAAAATTTAAATACCATTAAGGGCCAGTGATTTTTCTAATGTACATTTCAGAGGCCTAATTTATTTCTTACACTTACTTATCTTTTTAAGTAATTTACAGTTGTTAGGTTTGTAGCATTGCTAACAAAAGAAAAAGTCTTTGGAAAGAGATGAACACACTAGTGAAAATAAGAGCTGACCTAAAGTTCTGGCTTTTCTGGTCATTCCTACTTCTAACTTCTTATACCTGTTTATTCTAAATATGGTAAAGCTGATCTTAAATTTATCCCAAAGATTTTTGTCATAAGCTTTCTCATCAAAGTGACTAAAAGAGAAGGGGCAAAAGCAAGTTAAAAATTGATACAACGATTCATAAAATACCTAGTGATATAGAGCACCACAAGATAATACATCCTAGGATCTCAGGATGCAAACCATTTGATATCACTTGGGCTTGCTTCAAAAGAAATGGCTGCCACGATTGTTCACAGACAATTACAGATCGAACTCCTTGTTCTACTCTGCCTCCCTTTCTTACTATTGCATTTCATTAGTCTTTAAAAAAGAAATAAAGAAACCAGTCTGGGCACCATAGCAAGACCCGATCTCTACAAAAAAATTTTAAAAATTAGCCAGACATGGTGAAACACACACCCAGCTAGTTGGGTGGCTGAGGCAGGAGGACTGCTTGAGCCCAGGAGGTGGAGATTGCAGTAAGCTATGATTGTGCGTCTGCAGTCCAGCTTGGGCAAAAGAGCAAGACTGTCTCAAAAAAAAAAAAAAAAGAAAGAGGAAATAAAAATAAAAAGGCTGCAAGGCTGCCAGAGACCAAAAGTTACATGACACACTGAGCAGGTTCTCAAAGACGTTTACTATCAAATACTGACATGATGTCACAGTTTGTTTTTTGGTCTTAACCTTTTGTCCAATCAGGTGTCAATCCTTGGTGAAATTTCTAAGGTCAACATTTAAAAGTCCAAATACTTCTATTTTAATGAAAAAAAAAAAAGAAAAAGGAAAAACTGAATTAATAAAATTCTTTCATGTCCCAGTTTAGACAAAAATATCAACAAATGATGAAAAGTTTGACAGAGGAAACAGAAATTGGGCATATATGGAAAATAGTTAAACAAAAATAGTTTTTTAGGCAATCATGTTTATTTTGATGAGTGCTTTATTCAATCTGAATTAAAAACATTAATTTTTAAAAATAAAATTTTGTATCTTTTCTCATTTCTCAATTTTTAGGGTTCTGCTTTTTCTGTTTAGACTTCCTAGAAGAAACTTGGGGCAGGGAAAGCAACATTACAACAAATCATTAAAACTATCAGTTTACAGCCAAGACTTTTCAAACAGTCTTATCTAAACTGAAATGAGAATTCTGAGTGAGATACTATAAGTAGTTTCTACTTTATTTCTATACATGGGTGAGGTCCTATAAGGCCAATTTGACTGAAACGCTAGGAAAGATAATAGAAGATTATCTAGGGAAGATAGAAGACAGAAAAGATTATCTAGAAGATAACAAGCACTTGAGGGATGCTCATAAACCCTGGGCACTTCAGTGTTTAGACAGAAACTCTCAAGCTACTTATGGTCTGTTGGCCCTTCAAGGAACATAGAAGTGGAAGCTGACACAACAGTACTTGACTTGCTCAACACACTTTATAGACTCATAAATTAGCAAAAAGGAATAATTTCCCCTTTTCTGGCTTATAAATACACTTATTTCAATCTTTCTTTATTCCATGCAATTACATGTGAAATTTTCACTCCAGATTGTAATAACATATGCAAGCAATGGCTGAACTTACATTTCTCTCAACTTTTCTAAAATTCTGTGCTCTTAATATGTTGCTGTTTTAAACTCTCAATTCTATGAACCAATCTTATCCCAATATTTCATTCTTAGAATATCCAACTATTTTAAACCAGTCACTTTGGTGGGCAACTCCTCCTTAGAATACTGCCAAAGCCTGAGGCTGTACTTTATTATTCTAAAAGCCAGCATTTGTGACTCTCTTTAAAAAAAAATGTATTGGCCGGGCACAGTGGCTCACGCCTGTAATTCCAGCACTTTGGGAGGCCAAGGAGGGTATCACCTGAGATGAAGAGTTTATCAGCCTGGCCAACATGGTGAAACCCCACCTCTACTAAAAATGCAAAAATTAACTGGGTATGGTAGTACGTGCCTATAATCCCAGCTACTTGGGAGGTTGAGGCAGAGAATCATTTGAACCTGGGTGGCAGTGGTTGTAGTGCGCTGAGATTGTGCCATTACACTCCAGCATGGACAACAAGAGTGAAACTCCATCTCAAAAAAAAATGTATATCGCCCTGAAGGGAAAGGATTTGTGGTAGAGGCAATGTCAGTACTACCAAGACAAGATGCCTAGTCTCACTCTAATGACCATCGTCTACTCATTTGGGGCTGTATCAAGTCCACAACTAAAATACTTTCTAATAAATACTGCAACTTATTTTAGAGGAGGATGTGTATTACCTGTATGACCTATGAGTAGAAGGACTGTTTGAAGAATATCCAAATTCCATAGTGTAATGTGATCGTTCTGTGGCTGGGGATGGTGGAGGGTTCAAAATCTAAAAGAAAAAATAATTAAAATATTAAAATAACAACAGTCCACTCCAGATAGAAACTATCAGACTTTCTTTCAACTTTTCTGCCTTCATCTCTACCAGTGTTCTTTTACAATCCACTATTAGCACAATTCGTCTCCAAAGAACTGACCTCAAACAGTACTTTAGGATTGTGGCTTCCCCATTCCCTAAGACCTCATCATGGCTAAAAAGTGCAAAATGACAAAAAAGAAAATCTGTAACCTACAAATCATTGGTTTATGGTCAGCTCAGCTAGGTTTTGGTTTTTTAAAATTATAAGTATTTAGAGAAAAATTATTAATTTAGGAGAAATTCCAGGTGTGCTTTCTCTTTTGGGAGGTCATAAAATGAAGGCCCTAATCCCTCAAGAGGTACCATTCAGCAGGTCTACTTTTCCTTGAAATGTGAAATTAATGCCCAACGCTTTCAAATATTCTAGTTATTACACAGTAAACTTAAAATAAAAATGTAAAAGCATGGTGGGGGGATGGAATTCTTCTTTGAGCCTTTTATGCCTAAATTTTAGATTCAAAAACTACTTTTACATTACCACCACTGATCACCCACATTTAAAAGAGTTAAAATATCTAAGATCCTATGTATGTTGCATTAGAAGGAAAACAGACTACTTACTGCAGGGAAGTAAGTGCCTTTGGTGCTTGAAGAACTACTTGATGATGCTCCTGTAACATGAGCTCGATCATAGGGGGGTCCACTGCTACCCCCCATGATACTGAGGGAGCTTATCATTGATTTACCTCGAGACATTCCTAAAATAAAAGGAAGACAAAAATTGAAGATGAGTAAGATGTATAAAAATGTATGAAGTAATTTTATTCAACAGTAGGATTACAAATATCAATAGTCAAGTAGTCTAATTTTAGAATAATGTACACTCTCTTTTCCTAATAATTGAAAACATTTAATGGAGAAAGGAAATGAACGTTCTCTAGAAGTGAATATGCTTCCAATGAAAGAGCTAGCCTAGAACAAGGCCAAGAATAGCTTCTACCTTCTCCATTCCCTGGTAGAAGCAGGGATATTTAAAATAAGGGGTTTTCAACCCCTTGGAGGATTTGAAAAGATTGTAAAGGGCGGAGGTTGTGAAGCAGGGTATGTTAAATAACTGATACGCTCAAAAGAAAACAAAAAAACATTTTTTAGGGCACAAACAACATATGAAAGAGTATTTCTTCATCTAATGAATATACATGTTGCTACAATCAAAACTACCAATGCTAAAGAAGAAATTCTAATTTTTCCAAGTAGCTTCCCAAATTCTACTAACTGAAAATAGGTATAGCAACAAAGAAACATTACCATTAACAGTTTAAAAACCAGGTTTATCTACTTAAGAGTTATAGCCACAGTAAGTTCCTATTTTCAGAGGGCTTTTGCAAGGTACCTCCTTCCCCATATTCATTAAAAGGAAGGCTTCTTTTAACTAAGGGCACCAGAAAACATTAAAAAGAAAGCTACTTCCCTACAGCAATATGGGCTACTCAAGTGTAAAACTTCTGGCTCCTCAGTTATGCCTAAACTAGCCCTAGTTCCCTGTTAGCACATGAAGTCAGGAGAAAACCTAAGACACATTCCTCCCTTCTATCACCCAGCTATTTACAAATCTTTGTTGGCTGACAGGAATCTTACGTAATTTTTGGCCTCCTTTTATTCCTGGGCTCCACGGTACTAGAGTTCCCTGGTGGTAAACTTAAAGAACCTGTGGTTTGTAACTCTTTCACTAAATGACTGGCTGATTCACCTTCCGGGGCATGCATCTAGAATTGCAGTCAAAAAGGCTTACCACTTGCATATGTATTTGCTTTATATGCTCTGGCAATTTCTACCAAACCATATCTAAGGCCTTCTGTGTAAAGAGAAGGTACTAATAGTAAAAAAGAACATCTTTTCTTATAATTGTTTAAACTCAAGAGTAATCTGGTTTCAAAAAGACTCTAGGTAGTATTCTTTTCCATAATGGAAACCTGGCAGTCTTGCAGGACCAAGACTTGATTCTCAATGGATCCGTCCTGACTCACCTGGAAGAGATCCTGACAAAGAACTTGGGTGTGGCACATAACCAAGAGGCACAGAAGCTGGTCCATGAACTACATAGTCATTAGTCATGGTTTCCCCATCTCCTTTCATACGTGGACACAACATCCTCTGGCAGATAAAGTATATGGTTCCAGACACAAAAATGGTGACAATTACTCCAATAACAGAACCAACTGTATTGGTGGCCTGTGGTGCTGGTTCTTCAGTTGGATCTAAAATGAAGAATGCAGCATGGTTATTTTATGGAAAAACAACTGTATATTCAAAATAGTAATCAAAAAAAGGGCTTGCTGATAGGATATAAAGCTATAAGCCTAATGAAGATCATTCATAAACACTTTTCTTTTTTTATGCATAGACACCACGCCCCAAGGACATATGGAATAAATGTCATCATTAGGAATCAAAATGAACTACCCTTAAGTGAAGACAGAAATAAAACAGGTTGGAAAGTTAATTGTAAACTGATAGAAACAAAGATGGTAAATGAAGTACAGATTTAAACACCATTAAGAACCTTTAAATAAATACACAAAATCCATTCTACTTCATTCTGTATACCATAAAAATTAATAAGGTTATTTCAAGATTTCAGGAAAAAAATTACGGCCAGAAAGGATAAACCTAGAAAAGTCATCAAATGTTTTACCTGCAATGGTGAAGAAGCCAAAATCAGCTCTGAGCACATGTTAGATTTTATTTGAACAGTGACATTTAGGCCTGATGAATGGACAATGGGAACTAAAGATGAGCCTTAGTTCTCAAATCCCCTGTGCTGCTGCCTTCAGGCTGTATGGTTGCCTGAGACCAAGGAACATAAGGTCTTTAATACTTGATTACTGGAGGACTCATAAAGAAAGGCCAGATTGCCAGAAAAGGACACTGCCTCAGGGATTCACCTTCACTGGATCCCTGAGCTACATGAGACTTAAAGAAGCAGTGGGCATCAATATCAGAGGTAGAGGGAAATTGTTTAAACTCAGAGTAATCTGATTTCAAATAGACCCTAGATAGTATTCTAGTTGAAATTAGAGCATTATTCTTTCTATTCAGAGGAAAAATTGTTCCATTCTGAAGTTAAATTATATCTCACAGTTGCAGATTCTTTAAAAAAAACTTACTCTTGCTTCATCTTACCTCATATCTCCCATCCATACAGCTAAACTCATCCTCTGACAGATTATATGAAAGAAATGTCTGAAAATGACATCTCTAAGTTACATAATATGTAGGGATTATCATTTACAAATTTAGTCCCTGGAATCTGAGGCATAGACTCTCTTTAGTCCTTGAGAGCAACCATCTCATCTTTTCATTCCTTTTTAGTGCCTCAATATTCCTTTGCAATGCCAAGCTTCAAGAAAGAAAAGTTTACATTCACTACCCTCAATTCCGAATCTTTGGGTCCACCGTTAACTCCCTGAAATCAGGCTTCCACCTTCACCACTGCACTGAAACTGTTCTGGCAAAGGTCAAAGTTCTCCTTTTTGCCAAACTCAATACATTCTTCATTTCACTGACCTCTTTACACTATACTGCTGGTTCCTGTTTTAAGAAAAAAAGTCTGACCAATATCCTTCCAAGACACTATTTTCTTAATTTTACTATTTCTGATTATTCTTCATCTGCTTCCTTTGTTGGCTTCATTCTTTTCTGCCTGCATCTGAAGTGCAGGTGTTTCCCAGAGGGATTTCTATCTATCACCTACTATTTTCCTGGGAGATTCCATCTACTGCCACAGCTTTAATTATCATCAATAAACTGAAGAGCACCAAATCTCTCTTCTGAGCCACAGATCTTTATAATCAACCTCCTGAAGAGCTTCAATGGGATATTCCATGAGTATCTCTCAGGCAACATATCAGAAACTGAACTCACTGTTGCTATCATCAGTCATTTTCCCTAGATTCCAGGTGTAAAGAGACCATAAATGAAGTCATCTAGTATAAGATAATAAAAAGTGATGGGGCTTGTGGCAAAGTACATGCCTGCCTAACTTAAATTTAACTTAAATGAGACATCGCATCAATCAAACATTACATCTGCAGCCAAGACGCAGTATGGTACTTTAGTTTTCAGTTCTTGCTATATATCCTATTTAATGACTCTAGTCACTCAATGAAGTACCTGTGGGCCAACTTAAACTTACCAGCTATATCTAAGTGGTCACCAATTCCTCTTTATTCTACTTCTGAAATAACTCTGAAATCTGTACTCTTCTTGCCACCCCCACTACTCCTCCTCATAATTTAAATCTTTATAATCTTCTGCCTAATCTCTAATAGCTTCCTTTTTAAATTATAGGCTGCAAGTCATTCGTAAATGGTGAGAATGATTTAGTGGGTTACAAGCAGCTTTGAAAAAAATAAAACAGAAAGCATCAGAATGCATTCTATATAATATGGGTAAATAAGTGTTGCATGATACTTTAATGCATGAGCTCACATCTTTGCATTCCTCTTGATGTGGTCAAAAGAAATCTGAAAGCAACCAATCTAAGAGATTTCCCTGCCTATAAGCTTAATACCTCCAACCCACTGGCTTTACAGCTTCTGTACTGCTTAATCATGCTAGTCTTTCTCCTGAAAATTTCAGTGAGTCTCCACTGTTAATACTGTGTAGGCTCTTTAGAAGAAAAACATAGTCCTCCATGATGATACCTTTACCTGTGTTCTCTCTCACTGACACCCCTCAACAGAGCCTGTATTTTGGCAGTTCCATTACATGAAATTTCCCAAAGGTGCCTGTTTCACTCTTTTCTGCTTTTGAACAGTACATTCCCCCTGCCAAAAATGCAATTTCTCCACTTATCTGCATAATGAATACTATTCATTGATCAACACTCAATCTTTTTTTTTTTTTTTTGAGACAAGTCTTGCCCTGTCACCAGGCTGGAGTGCAATGGTGTGATCTTGGCTCACTGCAACCTCCATCTCTCAGGTTCAAACAATTCTCCTGCCTCAGCCTCCTGGGACACTAAGATTACAGGCACCTGCCACCACACCCAGCTGATTTTTGTATTTTTTAGTATGGGGTTTCTACTAAAAATACAAGGCCAGGATGGTCTTGAACTCCTAACCTCGTGATCCGCCTACCTTGGCCTCCCAAAGCGCTGGGATTATAGGCGTGAGCCACTGGGCCCAGCACAACACTCAATCTTAAATGCCATTTTTCTAAAATGCCTTCCTTGATCAAGTCCATCTTTGTCCCTAAAAAGCTGACTATTCTCTCATTTCTACTGCTACCTGTGTAGATTTCTATTACAGCACTTATCACACTCCATAATCAATGTATCTACTATGAGTCATGCTATGTGTTTTTTAGGCTAAATATCATTCTCTTCATTTGAAAATGAAGACCTGTAATTCCAGCACTTGGCAGGCTGAAGTGGGTGGATTGCTTAAGCTCAGGAGTTTGAGACCAGCCTGGGCAATATGGCAAAATACCATCTCTACTAAAAATACAAAAAATTAGCCAAGTGTGGTGGTGCACACTTGTACTCCCAGCTACTTGGAAGGCTGATGTGGGAGAATCACCTGAGCCCTGGAGGTCGAGGCTGCAGTGAGCTATGACCGCACTCCAGCCTGGGTGATGGGAGTGAGACCCTGTCTCAAAAGATAAATAAATTAAATAAAATAAAGATGAGGAAACTAAAGTTTAAAAAGAACAAGTAATTTGTTGGGGGGAGGAGCTAGGATTCAAATCCAGCTCTGCTTAGTTCCAGAATTCCTATTCTTACTACTATGCCAACAATAGGGGACTCCTCTGAGAAACTTGGTGCAGGTAGCATGTATCCTCAGCATACATAGCAGAGTGTCTACAACAGGGTAGTAAATGCTTGTTGAATAAATGAATGGAGTCTAAGTCTTATTGAGTAGTCCCACTTGAAGTTTGTAAAAATATCAGCTTAAAGTTCTCATTACAGGTTAAAGAATTTTTAAACGAATCCTTTCTAAATTCTATGAAATGCATTTGACAGGGTAGATCTGACTTATGCTGAATTCCATTCAGAATTAAATTTATCAATTTGGGATACATTATATGTTAGGGCAGGGATCCTAAACCCCTGGCCATGGACTGGTACCAGCCTGTTAGGAACTGGGCCACAAAGCAGGAGATGAGTGGCGGGCCAGAAAGCATTACTGCCTGAGCTCCATCTTCTGTCAGATCAGTGGTGGCATTCAATTCTCACAGGAGCACGAACCCTATTGTGAACTGCGCATTTGAGAAATCTAGGTTGCACGCTCCTTATGAGAATCTAACTAATGCCTGATGATCTGAGGTGGAACAGTTTCATCCCAAAACAATTATCCATCTCCACTTGGAAAAACTGTCTTCCACAAAACAGGTCCTGGTACCAAAAAGGTTGGGACCACTGTTTTGGGGCACTCAACAACAGTTATGAACCTTCAAGAAACTATAGGCTATTCAGCCAAGGGTCCCTAAGTCTAGGAGTATACACTGGCCTGTCTTCAGGCTGCAATTTTAAGAAAGCTCTTAAAATCTTTTGGCCATGAAAAAACTGATGAAAATACTTCAAGACAACAATGGAATACAGTTAAACATGTAACTAACAATCACTAAGTTCAGACCAATTGATTTCTTTTTTTTTTTGGAGATGGAGTCTCGCTCTGTGACCCAAGCTAGAGTGCAATGGTGTGATCTCAGCTCACTGCAACCTCCACCTCCTGGGTTCAAGCCATTATCCGGCTTCAGCCTGCCAGTAGCTGGGACTACAGGCATGTGCCACCACACCTGGCTAATTTTTGTACTTTTAGCAGAGACAGGGTTTCACCATGTTGGCCAGGCTGGTCTCCCACTCCTGACCTCAAGTGATCCACGGACCTGGCCTTCCGAAGTGCTGGGATTACAGGCGTGAGCCACCACGCCCTGCTGATTTCTATGTATCTAAATGATTTGAGAATTTTGTAACTTTGGTTACAGTAAAATAATATTTATTCTTTTCTAGTGCTATAGTAAAATAATATTCTTTTCTAGTGCTTTACTAAATGTTTCTGTGCATAATAAAATGGCTATGTTTAAAGATTACTGAAAGCAAAACATAAAAAAATCCTTTGCACAAATAATTAGCTTAATATTAATACTTATTACTTAGAAAGGAAATCTTGATAAGTAAACCTCACACGTAAGAAAAAAATTGTTTAAATTCTCTGTTAAGAGTAATTTATAGATCTCAGTCCTACTTACAACAATCCAGTTCATCTGATTTGTCACTACAATCCACATTATGATCACACTTCTTGTGCTTTCCAATGCACTGACCATTGGCACAGCGGAACTGATCAATTAAACAAAGCACTGGGAAAAAAATGTAAATAGTTTTCTTATTTTTAATATCATGTAAAGTCAAACTCTGGCAAGAGTCAAAAGGTGCTTTCTGAATACAAATGAAAAACAAATTAAGACTTTTAGCTGTAACTTAAATATTATTCTCTGGAATTCCACTGGTTGAGAGAGAAAAAAAAGAGTGGGAAAAAAAATCCAGCAGGAAATGTCCTGTTTTATTCTTTAAATTAAATTCCCTGTTTCACTAAATAATTCTAGAGAACTTGGCTGGTTTGTTTTTACCATGGGAAAGGTTAGTAAGAGAAAGTGAAGAATACAAAATATGTTAGATTGTAATTAATAAATCCACTAGTTCAGAGCTCATTGGAAACAGGGACTGTTTTTATATCATGAAGGCCTAATATCTTTTAGTTCAATATCTTATTAATTTGTATAAATCGTACACATGTAAAGTGAATTAAAACAATAATACGGAACATGGTACTACAATCAGAAGTGATACAGTCATATATACTTGAAAAACCCCAAATGACACTAAGCCAAGTAACACTGAATTTTAAATAACTGAATGGGAAAAAAGGATTGCATGGTGAGGCACTGAGGAATTCTGGATACCTTCACAGTTCTTCTCATCTGATTTGTCCTGGCAGTTTGCATCTCCATTGCATCGGAGGGTACCATCAATACACTGCCCACTGGCACACTGGAACTGGGACTCTGAGCACACAGGACAATTGAGTTCATCACTGTGGTCTTCACATTCAGTAAATCCATCGCATCGCCAAGCCACGGGGATACAGTCAATTTCCCCCGTGAAACAAGTAAACTGCTGAGGAGAACATGTTGGGGGTTCTTCAAATGAACAAGGGGAAGGGGAGTGACAAAAACACAATCATGATCACACAGAAGTATAAACACATACCTGAGTGAAGCTCATTTAATAATTAACATACACAAAACACTTTATAATAAATACGACTTATAAACTATCTCGTCTAATCAGAGAAGAAACAAAAGTTTTCACATTACTTCCTTTAGATTCACTATAAACTTGCCTGCAAAGCTATAAGGCAAAAGTTTTCTCATTTATTATAATCCAAACACGATTAAAGTATTTGCAATCCATTACAATCTCACATATAACCAAGGAATCATCACTATAACTACCAAATATTTTAAAGTTAGCCTAGCACTCATAAGTTTTCTAGCTCTAAGATTCTCAAAGGACAGTCCATGAACCCCTCGGGGTTCCTGAGACCTCTTTCGGGGGACCCACTAGGTAAAAACTATTTTTATAATAACACTAAGATGTCATTGCTTTTTTTGCTATCTTTGCACTGATGCTACAGAAGGAATAGTGAATAAAACTTGCTACCTTAGAAGATGCAGGGAAATTACAACAAACTGTATTAGTAATCACTATACTTACTGTATACAGCCACACATGCACAGTTTAAACAAACATACAAAAAGGCCAACTTCACTTAAGAATGTCAGTGATGAATCAATAAAAAATATTAATTATATTAAAATCAACCCAAGTGTATGCCTCTTCAATATTCTGATCAAATGGCAATTATGCATAAAGCTCATGTTGCAAACTGCAAACCTAACCATGACAGTTTCTAATGGGAAAGCATTTGTTTTGAGTTGTAAATGCAACTCAAATGGAATGTCATTTTAACCTGAAAGAATGACTGACAGGTAAATTATACAGTAGTTATTTACACTTCTCTGTTAGTGAATTGTCTAGAGAACACATAACTTTAGGATATGACCAAGGGTCAGAAAACCCTGTAACTTTACAACAAAGAACATTACAGATTACAGGCGAACATTTTATATGGGGAATTTTAGGGATTATTTTCTAAGAGCCTATTATGTATTCAGCACTATACCATCTATACTGTGTGGAGAATTAAAATAGAAAAAATATATCCATGTCCTTAAAGAGCTTTGAATTTTGTTAGGGATAGAAAGAAACTAACAAACATAAAACAAAGGACACAGCTTTGAACTGCATGTCATGCAAACTGTGTGATATAGTTTGGATATTTGTCCCCCAAACCTCATGCTGAAATGTAATCCCCAATGTTGGAAGTGAGGCCTGGTGGGAGCTGTTTGGGTCATGGGGGTGGATCCCTCATGCCTTGGTGCTGTCCTCCTGATAGTAAATGAGTTCTTGGGAGATTGGTTGTTTAAAAATGTATGGCACTCCCTCCAGCCCACTCTCTCTCTTGTTCCCTCTTTTGCCATGTAACCTGCCTGCTCCCCCTTCACCCCAGCCTTGAAAGTTTCCTGAGGCCAATCCAGACTCTGGGCAATATAGCTAGCAGCAATAGAGCTAGCAATAAATGACAGAGCCAATTAAACTTTTTCTTTATAAATTACCCAGCCTCAGGTATTTATACCAATTCAAGAATGGCCTAATACACTGTGGTAACAAGTGCTGCTACGCAGAGAAAGAAAAGAACAGTAACAGCTAGTGAAGGTTTCCTAGATCACGGAAAGACCGGCTACACCTTAGAAAATTAGTAAAATTTAGGATAGGCATCAAAGAGAAAGACGTCCTTGAATTACCTAAAGTAAAGCCACAGAAGCAAAACAAAACAGAACATGCCATAGTGACCGTCAAATTCTAAACAGCCAAACAAAAATAAAACTAGCCATTTGAGAAGAATAGAAAATAAATGAATAGGTAAGACAGCTCAAATGAAATCACATTTGGAAAATCAGGCAGAAAAATTTAGATTTTCCATTTCACTTATTTCTACTGTAGAATCAATATTAAATTACAAAAAAACACATGTACACAAATGGTCACTGCAGTTTTATTAAGAGGAGGGAGTCTCGCTATGTTTCCCAGGCTGGCCTTGAACTCTCAGGCTCAAACACTCCTCCCACCTCAGTCTCCTGAGTAACTAGGATTACAGACATGCACCACCGTGCCTGGCTCCAGTTTTATTTTTAAGAACAACAAATTTAAAACAAAGACAATATCCCTCAAAGGAGAGTAATAAATTGTAATATTAAATAATAAAATACAATTCAGCTACAAAAAGGGAAAACTACAGATATACTCAACTGTATGACTGAACCTCAAAAATACATTAAGCAAGAGAATTGAGACTCAAAAGAGCACATACAACACGATTTCATTTATATAAAGTTTAAGAATAGGCAAAACTAATCTATGGGGATAAAAATCAAAATCGTGGCTACTTCTAGAAAAGAAGTGACTGTTTAGGGGCAGGAGGGTACTTAATAGCATCATTCTAAATCTTGATTTGGGTGTTAGAAACACAGTTTTATACATCTGTCGAAAGTTGTTTTAATACATACATTAAAAATAATCGCTAAATGTGCAAGCAAAAAAAAGGCCCCTTAAAAGATATTTTCAAACTGGAAGATGAGATCCTTGACTCAGTTTTAACCATGTTATCATTAACATAAAGAGAAATTTTTCTAGGATTTGCTTCAAAGTGACAGTCTAGCACTCTGATAGGGAAACATGCTATTTTTTTTTAATTGTGATAAAGTAAACATAAAATTTACCAATTCAACCACTTTAAAGTGTATAGCTCAATAACATTAAGTACATTCACATTATTGTGCAATCCCTGCTATTTTTAAAAATTTCAAGTACCAGTGCTTATGCTTTACTATACACATGATTTCCCTGACTAGACTGTATGCTATCTCAAAGATCTTCAAATTCCCTACAGTCCAAGCACAGTGCCCATAGCTGCTACTGAATACATGCATTATGTATTTTTTAAAAACTTATAGTTCAAAGAATAAAATTTACTTGTAATCCCACCCACTTGATCAACAATTTTTATACACTGAATGCATATTCTCTTTCAGTATTTGTTTACAGAAATGTATATTTTCTGTAGTTGTCATCATTTTGGCCACATTTTTACATCAACTTCATGATTGTAACATTTAATGGCTGTATAAACTCAGATATCTTACTCAATAATTTTCGTATCATTAGAAATTAGTTTAAAAATTGCTGCCACTGTAGACAATAGTATGATGCGGTCTTTTTCCTTCAGTTGAATTAACTTAGAGTTATCCCCAAAAGGAGGATATCTGAATTAAGAGTATGAATACTATTGTAGTGCCTGATACCATCATACTATGATTTAACAAACCAACGTACCTATTTATTATACCTGCTGAGTGATTAAACCAATTTTGCTACAACCGTATCACTATACTCAGTGCTATCTTTTTAGAAATCATTTTTTACTAGATAAAGAAGTAATGGGAATTTGCTGATGGATTTGAACAAAACAATATTCTTTCCATCAGACACATTCCCAACAATGACACATAAACTTAGAGAATCTAGAATTTAGTGGAGGGAGATTACAGGAGGTAGAATTAATTCATTTTGTTACCTTTTGGGAGAGAGGGGGAAGCTATTTTAGTATTAGGAAACACACTCATTCACAGGCTGAAAAGTGTGGTAATATATATGCAATGAAATACTATTCAGTCAAAAAAGGAAAGGAATCCTGTCATTTGCAACAACAGATGAAACTGGAAGATATCCCGTCAAGTGAAATAAGCTAGGCATAGAAGACAAATACTGCATGATCTCACTTATATGTGGAGTGTAAAAAAGTCAAAGAAACAGTAAAATGATGATTACGAGGCAGGACGGGGGCAGAGAAGAATAACAGAAAAGCCTAGTATAGTACAAACGAATGGAATACAAGTAACCAATTAAGTTAGTAGACAGAGCAACTTCAATGCCTAGTTACAGAAGTCTAAGCTTGAGATACAGAATACGTTTGCATTTAGTGTTGCACAAGAAAATTACAACATATTTACCTCCACATGATAGCTCATCTTGAAGCAGAACCAGGTGCACGGGGCAAGAACACCTTGTAGTACCATCCCCCTTTACAAGACAAATATGTGAACAGCCACCATTATCCTGAGCACAAGGGTGCTGTCCTGCAAAGAGAAGAGAAGAGGTAAGGATGGGGAAAGGAAGGGAAAAGAGGGGAGAGGAGGGAGAGAGGAGAAGAGAAAGAGGGACAACCCTGTCAAAACTATTTATGAAAATCAAATGTATAATCAGCTTGGACTTTTTTTTTAAACTTTTATTATTATCATTATTGTTATTTTTGAGATAGAGTCTCACTCTGTCACCCAGGCTGAAGTACAGTGGCACGATCCTGGCTCACTACCAACTCTGCCTCCCAGGTTTAAGCAATTCTCCTGCCTCAGCCTCCTGAGTAGCTGGGACTGCAAGCAAGCGCCACCACACCCAGCCAATTTTTGTATTTTCAGTAAAGATGGAATTTCACCATGTTGGCCAGGCTGGTCCAGCTTGGACTTTTATTTCCACACAATATGATTCTTCACTCAATCTCTACACAATCTACAAGAAACTACTTTTATCTAACCACTATCTTAAAATATTTATATATATAATATTTTAAGCAAGGTAAGGGTAAAGCTCAAGTTAATTTCTGTGAATATGAAAAGCTGTTTACTGAAACTAAAAAATTGCTAAGGAGAATGCTGAAACTTGAGTATGAATCTATTTAAAATATAAGAATTCTCCTACATTAAAGATTTTAAATCAGAAAATCCATATTTCTAGAAGACAATTTCAGTCAAAAAGTGTATCTTAATGAGGAATCTATTGAGAATTAAAGAGTCATTAGAAGAAAAAACTTAAAAGGCACATGTAACTGCACAATTCAGAAACATAAAATTATTTGCTTAGTCAATTGCAAAAGGTAACTTGTAATACTATAAATGTCTAACTTCCTCATGCGTGGGCTAAGTTAAATATAACTTAGGCAACTTTTCAAAGTCTGTTTTACAAGTTGTATTTTTAAAGAATCATTGTTTGGAATTTTCTATTTAGCTTGTGTTAAAAGCACCTTGACATTTGTCATCACAAAATATGAACATCTAATATAAGCCACTATTTATTATTTGACTCTTTTCCACAGTAACATTGGTCCTGCTTCAGTTTGTTTCAATGAGACTGAGGGAGTCAGCTATCTACAAATGAGCATACTGTCCAAAACAGACATCACACATTTTACAGAATATATGGCCTTTGTAGCAGTGTTTCTCAACCTTTAATTCCACTACATTTTTGATAAACAAAAACCCCATTCTCTTTAATATTAGAAATTTTGGCCAAGCACGGTGGCTTACACCTGTAATCCCAGCATTTTGGGAGGCTAAGGCAGGCAGATCACGAGGTCAGGAGTTCGAGACCAGCCTGGTCAATATGGTGAAACCTTATCTCTATTAAAAATACAAAACTTAGCTGGGCGTGGTGGCATACGCCTGTAGTCCCAGCTACTTGGGAGGCTAAGGCAGAAGAATTGCTTGAACCTGGGAGGTGGAGGTTGCAGTGAGCCGACATCATGTCACTGCACTCGAGCCTGGGCGACAGAGTGAGACTCCATCTCAAAAAAAAAAAAAAGAGAAAAATTTCAAAAAATGATTCACCAAATATATAATCATATTTAAATATTGAGTTACATTAAATAAAACTTCTCCCTTAACATTCTGAAAATCTTCATTGAGATTTTCTGTAATAAAATATTCATATATCAACTGGATAAAGAACTTAGGTATGATGTCATTAATATACTTCCACTACATGTTCAGCCGGAGTTACAAGTCATACCGCAAAACGATAGCAATTTTAACTTTCTAACTCTCAAATACTTGTAACTTTACTTCTAAATTCATGAACTGCAGCAACGTAATGAACACTTGTACAAGGGTACTCCTGTTTCCTCATTCTCCTTTCATGCTTAAATTCAACTTAAAAGCACTGAGCTGAGAAGTTACAGAATTTCAGTAATATTCTCTCTAGTACTCAATTTAACATTGGCATTCCTGGTATCATCATGTAAGACTGAGAGTAATGACTGCTAGGACAGTACTTTTTAAAAAATATTTTGCATACATAAACTCATTTATTCTCTCTATTATGAGGGCAATTTTGATGACATATGAATTAAGAACTAGGCCAAGATGACTAGCCATTTTCAAAAAAAAATAAAATATTTGTGGCTACTTTTCTTTTTTATTTCTCTTTTTCTTTTCCTGGGGTTCATGGAGACGGCTATTTTTCTAAGCTGGCAATTGAAATATTTATCCAAAAGGAGGGGAAAAAAAAAACCCAAGCATTTACTGATTAAACACAGTCTCCTCTATGTTTACACACTAATTTTTAGTTTGTTTTGCTTAAGAATAACGTTAACCCATTATAACTACATTCATCATTATATAATTTTTACTTTTTTTTTTTAAAGCTGTGGGGTAAGTATAGAGAGGGAAGAAAAGAAACACATGCTTTATATTATCAGTATTCTCAAAGGAATTGAAGGAGATAAAAACAAGGCATGATAAGCAGTCACTGTTGTACCAGGAAATATTCTTTTTTAATGAGCAAGACTACGCATTTCCCCCATTTCTACTTTATGAGATTATGTTTAATTTGGAAAAGCTCCTGGGTGAGTCTGACATAAGGCTTTAAAAGCATGAAGACGCTGGGCATGGTGGATTACGACTCATAATCCCAGCACTTTGGAAGGCTGAGATGAGTGGATCACTTGAGGTTAGGTGTTCGAGACCAGCCTGGCCAACATGGTGAAACCCTGCCCCTACTAAAAATACAAAAAAAAAAAAAAAAAAAAAAAAATTAGCCGGGCATGGTGGCACACACCTGTAATCCCAGCTACTCTGGAGGCTCAAACACTGGGTTCAAGAATTGCTTGAGCCCAGGAGACAGAGACTGCAGTCAGCCAAGATCGTGCCACTGTACTCCAGCCTGTGCCACAGAGCAAGACTGAATCTCCAAAAAAAAAAAAAAAAA
>PVKV010027263.1:0-26688 GCA_004027835.1 Alouatta palliata | reverse complement strand
TCTCCTGCCTCAGCCTCCCGAGTAGCTGGGACTACAGGCACGTGCCACCATGCCCAGCTAATTTTTTTTTGTATTTTTAGTAGAGACGGGGTTTCACCGTGTTGACCAGGATGGTCTCGATCTCTTGACCTCGTGATCCACCCGCCTCGGCCTCCCAAAGTGCTGGGATTACAGGCGTGAGCCACCGCGCCCGGCCGCATCTCTAATAAAAATAAAAAATTAGCCAGGTGTGAATGGGCATGGTGGCACACACCTGTAGCCCCAGCTGCTACTCAGGAGGCTGAAGAGAGAGGATTGCTTGAGCCCAGGAGGTCAAGGCTGCAGTGAACCATGAGCACACCACTGCTCTCCAGCTTGGGTGACAGAGTGAGACTCTGTCTCAAATTAATTAATTAAAGCAAATCTGAAATATTGGGATTCTGAAGTTTTAGAGATGGATGAAACCTTAGATGAATCTCCTCAACAATCGCCCATAAAATGGCTTTCCTGCTCACCCTCCTTCACCAGGCTTAGTGCCTCCACGGGGCTGACAGCTGGAAGGAAGCTCTGAAGAAAAGCTATAGAGGAGATGGGATTATTCAGCATAAAGGACACCAAGGTGACTAGTGGTCTGTGAGGTGGACACGCTGATCGTGTCCACTGAGAACTAAACATAAGGAAACCTGACAATGAGGCATGATCCTCTTGGGGAACGGACTAATGAACACGTGAAGTCACTGCTTATCATGCCAGGCTTCTGAGGAAATGTCATTGAGTTTCCCTCCTTCAGATTCAAAAAAAAAGTGCTGTGGAGTACCATATAGTGGGTTAGATGGGTAGGGTGGCTGTATCCAAGTTTCGGGGGCACATCCAACTTACTCCTCTTGTCCTGGCATAGTTCCTAATAGTCCCCTTTCACTCTCGAAATATCCTGGTGTGGATGATAAATTATATGCCACTTTAACTGTGAACAAAGGCAGGACTCCAAACAGCTCCTTCCAGGCCTGGATGTCAGCAACTCTGCTGGAATTTCTGGATCCCCAAGGACTTCAAAAGATGGCATGTCAGTTTATCCCCTTGAAATCACCAAATCAAATCAAAAATGACAATAGGCTAAAATTAAAGTCCCAGCCAACCACCCCAAGTCAAGCTTCAGGACTGTGCCTGCTGAATTGCGACACCTAGTGGTGAGAGTGCACACTGCCGGAGCGGGGCTCCACGAACACACCGTCGGCCACAGGTTTTAAGTGACTTGCAAAGCAGCTAACGGCTAACATGTACCAAGTGTTTATGTGCCAGGCACAGTTCTAAGTACTTTACATGTCCTAACCCATTGATTCTCACAACTCCATAAGGTAGGTAGCATCATTATCCCTACATTTTTACAGATGAGGAAACTGAGGCTCAGACTGCTTAGGTAATTTCTCCCAGGTCATTTCACCAGTAAATGACTAAGCTAAGACATAACCTCATGTTGTCTGGTTGCAGGGCCTACACACTTAACTACTGCTCCATCCTGACTGTAATGCACAAAGTTGCTTCGGAGGAATCTTCCACCTGAAGAGACTTCCACCAACCCTCTGACATGGAGATGATGTGAGGGTAGAGTGAGAGGTAGAATGTATGAAGAGTTGCACTCTCAGTCAGACACGTGGCTCACGCCTATAATCCCATCACTTTGGGAGGCTGAGGTAGAGGAATCACTTGAGGTCAAGAGTTCGAGACCAGCCTGGCCAACATAGCAAAACCATATCTCTACTAAAAATGTAAAAATTAGCCTGGTGTGTGGCACATGCCTGTAATCCCAGCTGCTCCGGAGGCTGAGACAGGAGAATCACTTGAACCCAGAATTCGGAGGTCGCAGTGAGCCGAGATCACACCAGTGCACTACAGCGGCCTGGGCAACAGAACGAGATTTTGTCTAAAAAAAAAAAATAGGGTTCCACTCTCATGTCTACCGGTACAGAATAGTAGTTTCCACATCTATAAAAGTTGGCTGTTCATGGTAGCTCACACCTGTAATCCCAGCACTTTGGGAGGCCAAGGTGGGGAGATTACTTGAGGTCAGGAGTTCAAGACCAGCCTGGCCAACATGGTGAAACCCCATGTCTACTAAACATACAAAAATTAGCCAGGCATGGTGGTGCACACCAATAATTCCAGCTATTCAGAGGCTGAGGCAGGAGAATCGCTTGAACCTGGGAGGCGGAGGTTGCAGTGAGCTGAGATAGCACCACTGCACTCCAGCCTGGGTGACTAAGTGAGAATCCGTCTCAATCAGGCCATTGGCTGGGCACAGGGGCTCACACCTGTAATCCCAGCACTTTGGGAGGCCCAGCAGGAGATCACTTGAGCTCAGGCGTTTGAAACCAGCCTAGGCAACATAGTGAGCCCTCGTTTCTACTTTTTGTACTTTTTTTAAAGAAAAAGAGAAAAAAATTAATTTTTTTTATTAAAAAAAGGTAAGAAACTGACAAGAAAACTTATAAACCATCAGTTAAATGTACACTGGAGCTACTGTTTTAAAGAAGCACATCCCAGAGTGATGAAACAGTTCCTTCCCTACCTCACTTCCCTGACCACATTTACTTGTGCAATTTGTAGGGTGATTACTTGTCACTGACACCTACCAGATACACCAAGAGGACCTCAAACCCTAGAGCTTCCACAGTTGTCAAGGTCAGGCAGGGAAACATGACCAAAGACTGTTCTGCTTCCATTCCAAATGCCCTCTTCTAAAGGGTGCACATCATCCCGAGGGCCCCTCCTTCCTTCATCTTCTTTCTCCTCCAAGGCTCAAAGTGAGGCAGGTGGCAGGACTGAGGGGACCACAGGGGTCTTGTGTAAGTCTTTGTTATATAGGGCTGCCATGTGATTTTTGAGACATGCTTATTCTTTTTTTTTTTTTTTTTTTTTGAGATGGAGTCTCGCTCTCACCCAGGCTGGAGTGCAGTGGCACGATCTTAGCTCACTGTAACCTCCACCTTCTGGGTTCAAGCGATTCTCCCACCTCAGGCTCCCAAGTAGCTGGGATTACAGACATGTGCCACGGTGCCCAGCTAATTTTTGTATTTTTTATTAGAGACAGGGTTTCACCATGCTGGCCAGGCTGGTCTCTAACTCCTGACATCATGATCCGCCCACTTTGGCTCTCAAGGGGCTGGGATTACAGGCCTTAGCCACCGCACCCAGCCCATACTTATTCTTAAAAAAAAAAAGGGGGGGGGATTTGTCGTCTATCTGAAATTCAACTTTAACTGAATATCCTGTTTTTACCTGCTAAATCTGGCAATTCTACTTTGTTACTGATGGTTGCTAAGACAATTGGAAAACAAAGTAGATGGAGGCAGGTGTGGGAAGCAGAAAAGTTCCTCTTCAAAGTTTCCCTTCTTGCTAAAGAATAATAATAAATGTTGGAAATAAGTCTTTTTTTTTTTTTTTTTTTTTTTTTGAGATAGCGTTTTGCTTTTGTCACCCAGGCTGGAGTGCAGTGGCACAGTCTCAGCTCATTGCAACTTCCACCTCCCAGGTTCAAGTAATTCTCCTGCCTCAGCCTCCCAAGTAGCTGGGACTATAGGCACTCGCCACCATGCCCAGCTAATTTTTGTATTTTTAGTAGAGATGGAATTTCACCATGTTGGTCAGGCTGGTCTCAAACTCCTAACCTTGTGATCTGCCCACCTTGGCCTCCCAAAATACTGGGACTACTGGCATGAGCCACCGAACCCAGCCAGAAATAATAAAGTTAGTCTCTTTTAAAGCGTAACTTTCTTCAAAGCCTTCTTACTTTTTACTAGTAACTCTCTTTGTTAAGCCCTATCCTATGTAGCTGTTAGCTATAAAGGAATAAGCACATTCTACACCCTTTTGCTTTAACCAAGGTATTTGTGCTAGACATGCTGACAGGGACATTCTATGTCCTTGTACTTTAACCAAGATATTTATGTTATTACTTTTCTAAGTTCTTTCACAAGCAACTTCCTGTCCCTTCCTTATTTGGACTTCCTCTTTTCCTTTTGTTCTCCATTGCCTTTACCTATTCAAGAAAGTTTTTTTGTTTGTTTTTGTTTTTTTGTTTTTTTGTTTTGAGATGGAGTCTCTCTCTCTCACCCAGGCTTGAATAGCTGGAGTGCAGTGGCATGATCTCGGCTCACTGCAACCTCTGCCTCCCAGGTTCAAGCAATTCTCCCGCCTCAGCCTCCTGAGTAGCTGGGATTACAAGTGCCTACCACCACACCTGGGTAATTTCTGTAGTTTTAGTAGAGTCGGGGTTTCACCGTGTTGGTCAGGCTTGTCTTGAACTCCTGACCTTGTGCTACATCTGCCTCAGCCTCCCAAAGTGCTGGGATCACAGGCGTGAGCCACTGCACCTGACCAAGAAAGTTTTAAGTTATTAGCCAATCAGATTTAGTTTTAGATTCAGGTCTGGCTCCAACTAACGCAGATCAGACACAGCGGTAAGGATGCCCCCAAATGCATAAAGGATAAATATGTCTGTTTTTCCTTTGTTTGTTGTACTCTCGTGGCAAGATGGCTAACAGGAGCACCCTTTCTGCAGAAAGTAAAATTGCCTTGCTGAGAGATCCTTTGTCTCAGTGCTCATTTTTCTTTGTCAGACTGGGCATCTGTTTCCAACAGCAGCAAATTTTGTTTGTAAAGAGCCAGATAGTAAATATTTTTCAGTTTTGTAGGGTATACAGTCTCTGTCCCAACTACTCGGCTATGCCATTGAAGCAGGAGAGCAGTCATAAAAAATATAAATAGGCCTGGTGCGGTGGCTCATGCCTGTAATCCCAGCACTTTGGGAGGCCAAGGTGGGCGGATCACAAGGTCAGGAGTTAGAGACCGGACTGACCAATATGGTGAAACCCCATCTCTAATACAAAAATTAGCTAGGCGTGGTGGCACACACCTGTAATCCCAGCTACTCAGGAGACTGAGGCAGGAGAATCACTTAAACCCACGAGGCAAAGGCTGCAGTGAACCAAGATCATGCCACTGCACTCCAGCCTGGGTGACAGAGCAAGACTCTGTCTCAAATATATATATCTATGTACATAAATAAATGAGCAGCCAGGAGTGGTGGCTCACACTTGTAATTCCAGCACTTTGGGAGATTGAGGCAGGCAGATCATGAGGTCAAAAGATCAAGACCATCCTGGCCAACATGGTGAAACCCCATCTCTACTAAAAATACAAAAATTAGCTGGGTGTGGTGGCACACACCTGTAGTTCCAGCTACTGGGGAGGCTGAGGCAAGAGAGTCACTTGAACCCAGGAGCCAGAGGTTGCAGTGAGCCAAAATTGTGCCACTGCACTCCAGTCTATTAACAGAGCAAGACTCTATCTCAAAAATAAGTAAATAGATAAATAAAAATGAGCATGACTGCGTTCCAATAAAACTTTATTTACAAAAACAGGCATCGGACCATACCAGACTAGTGTGTTTTTCAAACTGGGGCCTTCAGACTCCTGGCTATCCTCAGATGTCTCGTTGGGATGAGAGTGGGCTGGATCCAAGTTTCAAAGTGTAAAAAACAAAAGGATTATTTGAAAGCATTGAGCATAACGAGCGCTGGTAATTCTGGGGTGGGTATGTGCATGAGTGTATGTGACCTGCAATGGGTCATTGCCTGCAGAAAGCATGCACTTCTGGAGTAGGAGGGTATCTGGAGCCACCTAGGTTTTACAAGGTCTTGGTCTGAAGAAGAGCATATTCTATGTCTGGGATTGCTGGTAGTCAGCATGTACTCCATAAAGACAGAAATGCACAGACAACATTGTGAACTCAGAGAGCAAATTCAGAAGCCAAGAAAAGCAGAATGCCCGGCAATCGGTCTTCAGGTAAAGCTAAAGCTGTTGGCATCCGTCCACCTGATGTACAGTATTCAGAAACACGTGGGAAGTATCTGCAAGTGGCTCTGTACGTGTGTGCATGCATACACATGCTCACAGGTGGATGTGTACACCATCTATCTGAACATGTGGGAATTTGCATGGTTGATTGGAATCAATAAATGTAACAGTAATAGTCATATCAGCTACATTTGTATCAACTTTCTTACTGATCTTAGAATATACCTATGTGTTCATCAAGGGCAATTCCACAGTTTAAAATCAATTTAAACTCTGTCCTACAGACCAAACCATCTATACAAAGTCTGACCTATTAAAAGCATTGAACCCAGACACGAACTTCCCACCAAACAGGAAGTGTTAATAAGTCTGCAGCAGAAGTGGTGGGAATCATGTTGCAAGCTAAAGACAAATAATTAGATAAGCCTCAGCCTATGGCAGGCCAGGTAAATAATTTTGGCATGTGTGTATGTCCTAAAATAAGTAAGTCATCAGTGAAGTGTTTTAAATAAGAGAGTGACGTGATTAGATTTGCATTTTGAGCCTATCACTCTGGCCAGAGCATAGAGAACAAATTAGAGGGGCAGAGGTCAGAAAGGATACAGGAAGCTTTAGCAGTGATCTCAGCACAAGAGGAAGTTAGCTTGGTCTAGGTTGTGGTGGTGAAAAAGGAGTAATCTGGAGAGACTTGAGAGAGATGTAAAAGGTGAAATTTACGTCGGCAATAAGCATAAGGAATATGGGGAAAGAAGGTGTCAAGAAAGACTCATCAGCCGGGTGTGATGGCTCACACCTGTAATTCTAGTACTTTGGGAGCTGGAGATAGGAGGACCGCTTGAGACCAGGAGTTCAAGGGCAGCCTGGGCGACATAACAAGAACCTCATCTCTACCAAAAATACAAAATTTAGCCAGTCATGGTGGTGTGCACCTGTGGTCCCAGCTACTTGGGAGGTGGAGGTGGGACGATCACATGAGCCAGGAGTTCAAGGCTGCAGTGAGCTGTGATCACGCCACTGAACGCCAGCCTTTGCAACAGAGAAAAATCCTGTCTCAAAAAAAAAAAAAAAAAAAAACTCATTATGACGTTTCTGGCCAGTCCAAGAGGATGGTTGGCGGAGTAATTAACTGAGATAAGAAACAGTGGAAGAGGACTAGATGTGAAGGGAAAGATGCTGAGTTCAAGGAAGATAAGAGCTAATGAGCGTCTGTCAGATTTAGTAACTTCAAGGTCATTGGGGAACTTGGCAAAAGCCATTTGTTTGTTATCATAAGGCAGAGACTGTGCTGGAGGGGCTCAGAAGGGAGTAGGGACTGAGGAATAAAGATGGTAAAAAAAAATTTTTTTTTTTGACATGGTGAGCCCCCAGAGTGGAAAGTTTAAGGAGCAACTATTTATCAAAGGCTGGAGCCAAGCCCCAGGGGAAGGCTCAGAACCAGGGGGCAGGGTCAGGATCAGCCGGGAGGAACCAGGTCGAAGGGTAGTGGGGCCCTGTTCTTCACAGCAGGGGTTAAACTATATCCAACACAAGGCATTATCCAAGGGGACCGGATTAGCCCCCATGGGTGACACCAAGATGGGAGCAGGGGATGGCGGTTGATAAGAGACACAGGGGACAGAGTCAGGTTCCAGAGGCAGCAAGGCCTACCCCCAAACTGCAGAGTCAGGTAGTCAGGTTGGGAAGTAGAATCATGGCTAGGCCCGCGGCCCCGGGTCTTGCTCAGGCTCGGTCCCGGGCACGCCGCGGATGTCCGGCAGCAGGCGGCAACCAGCCACGATATCCAGGCGCTCAGCCAGCGCGCAGAGGTCCCCGCGTGCAAGGCGCACGCTGTGGGCCGCCGCCCACCCCGCCGCCCGGGCTGCCGCCAGCCTACTAGCCAGGGCGGCCACGTCGCGGCCCGCACGGCGGTACACACCGCTCACGGCGGCCGCCACGTCGTGGTCCAGCCGAGCCTGGCTCTCCGCCAGCCGAAGTTGCAGAAGCGAGCGCGCGGGGGCGGGCGCCGGGGCCTCCTCCGAGCCCCAGGCCTCCTCCGCCAATTCCCGCTGCGACACGAGCGGGAAAATTGGCTGTGGATGGGAAGACACATAGGGCAGACTGCTGAAGGAGATTGTAGATCAAGGGAGTATTGGGGAATTTTATGTGAGAATTGAGTCCATTTAAAACTCATGGGCAGAGGCCAGGCACAGTGGCTCACACCTATAATCCCAGCACTTTGGAAGGCCAAGGCAGGCAGATCACCTGAGGTTGGGAGTTCAAGACCAGCCTGACCAACATGGAGAAACCCTATCTCTACTAAAAAAAAAAAAAAAAAAATACAAAATCAACTGGGTGTGATGGCACATGCCTGTAATCCCAGCTACTCGGGAGGCTAAGGCAAGAGAATCACTTAAACCTGGGAGGCAGAGGTTGCGGTGAGCCGAGATCATGCCATTGCACTCCAGCCTGGGCAACAAGAGCGAAACTCTGTCTCAGAAAAAAAAAAAAAACTCATGGGCAGAGTCCTATTTCTGGTATGAAAAAGTCAATGCCTACCTGACCAATCCTCCACAGATAAAATGTATACATTCTGAACAAAATATAAAAACAAACAGAAAACCTACCTACCTAAGGGCTCTGGAGAGTAAGCCCAAGTAGGTTGGTTTTGGAGGGGATTCAACACGTGCAAGAAGCAGCTGGTGTGAAATGGCTTCACGTGTTTGTAGATTTTCCCTGGGTTGGCCACAGTCACAGCATAGCATAGGATGGCCATGCCAACGAAAAGAGTCAAACTCTGTAAAATATTTAAAGAGGTTTATTCTGAGCCAAATATGAGTGGCCAAGGCCCAAGATACAGTCTCAAGCGGTCCTAAGAACATGTGCCCAAGGTGGCTGGCTTACAGCTTGGTTGTACACATTTTAGGTAGGCATAATGTTACCGGTGGAAGGTCTCTGAGTGACCAGCAGTGAATCCATGCGGGTCTGCAGCAATCTCAGTTCTTGCCTCCTCAGAAGGAAGAATTCAACTGAGGGGCATAAAGCAGACAAAGAGAGTGAGGCAAGTTTCAGAGCCGGAGTGGAAGTTTCTTTAAAAGGCTTTAGAACAGGAAAGAAAGGAAAGGAAAGTACACTTGGAAGAGACCCAAGCAGGCACCGAGGTCAAGTGCAGTATTTAACCCTGATCTTAGGACTTTATAGTCTGGCCCCTTTCCCATGATTCTTCCCTTAAGGTGGGCTGCCCATATGCGTGGCATCGCCCTTTCCCTTGGGAAGTGAGCACTGTAGTGTGTTTAGGAAGTTGTGTGCTTACCCATCTGAGGCTTTCTTCACTTTTCCAGCGGAGTGCCCCCGGAAAGTCATACTCTGCCATTTTGTCTATTAATACACATGCCCAGGAAGTTGCTTCTCCCTGGCGCCTGCATTCAGTTATCACTTCAGTGCAACAGGTGTGGACCATCAGGAAATGGCCTCTCCCTGGTGCCAGCTGCCATTTATCACTTTCAGAGAGGCAATATGATTGTCACCAGATCATCATTGCCAGATCATCACCTGGCATTCCTAGTGGGTAGGGGAGCCCTCTCCTGCCCCACTCATGCCTAACTGCTCATAACAATAAGACATCAGTCAATACATGTGAGGTACACATTGGTTTGGTCTGGAAAGGTAGGACAATTTGAAGAGGGAGAGGGGAGCTTACGGGTCATAGGTGGATTCAAAGATTTTCTGATTGGAAATTGATTATTATCTAAAGAACTGGAATCAATAGAAGGGAGTGTTTGGCTTAAGATAAGAGGTTGTGAGGACCAAAGTTCTTTTTTTTTTTTTTTTAGAGAGGTTCGTGCTCTGTCACTCAGGCTGGAGTTCAGTGGTGCAATCATGGCTCACCGCAGCCTCAATTTCCCAGGATTAGTTGCTCCTCCCACCTCAGCCTCCCAAGTAGCTGGGACTACAAATGCGCACCACCACACCCGACTTATTTTTTGTATTTTCTGTAGAGACAGAGTTCCACCATGCTGCCCAGGCTGGTCTTGAACTCTTAGGCTCAAGCAATTCACTCATCTTGGCCTCCCAAAGTGCTGGGATTACAAATGTAAGCCACTGTGCCTGGCTTTTTTTTTTTTTTTTTTTTTTTTCCTGAGATAAAGTCTTGCTCTGTCACCAACTCTGGAATGCAGTCATATGATCTTGGTTCACTGCAACTTCTGCCTCCTGGGCTCAAGCAATCCTCTCACCTCGGCCTCCTGAGTAGCTGGGACTACAGTCACATGGCACAACACCCTGCTAATTTTTGGATATTTTTGGAGAGATGGGGTTTCACCATATTGTTCAGGCTGGCAAGGTTCTTACTGCATCAGAGAGCATCAAAGAGACCATCTGGTGAATGTCTCTTATCAGATCTAAAATGGCACCAAACCTGTAGTTAATTCTCTCCTGGGTCAGGAAAAGACCTGGAAAAAAAGGGGGGATTCTCTACAGAATGTAGATTTCCTCCACAAGAGACAGCTTTGCAGGGCCGTTTTTAAATATGTCAAATAAATTTGTTTTGGGGGAAAATATCATCATTCATTCTGAAGAGGGAGACCTAAGCATCTAAGCCCACCTCCCCCTTGACTTCCACACTGCATTTCAATAGGAGAAGTAAAGGCTGGCAGACCAGGTGCCACTTTAATTGCCCTCCTATAGATCGCAGGCATGGTGTGGAGGAATCTTTCCAGAAGGCATTTTTTTAATTGCATTTTAGGTTTTGGGGTACATATGAAGAACATGCAAGATTGTTGCATAAGTACACACATGGCAGTGTGATTTGCTGCCTTCCTCTCCATCACCTATATCTCGCATTTCTCCTCATGCTATCCCTCCCCAACTCCCCACCCCCTGCTGTCCCTCCTCTATTTCCCCCCAACAGATCCCAGTGTGTGATGCTCCCCTCCCTGCGTCCATGTGGTCTCATTGTTCAACAGTCACCTGTGAGAACATGCGGTGTTTGATTTTCTGTTCTTGTGTCAGTTTGCTGAGAATGATGGTTTCCAGGTTCATCCGTGTCCCTACAAAGGACACAAACTCATCGTTTTTCATGGCTGCATAGTATTCCATGGTGTATATGTGCCACATTTTCCCTGTCCAGTCTATCATCAGTGGGTATTTGGGTTGGTTCCAAGTCTTTGCTATTGTAAACAGTGCCGCAATGAACATTCGTGTGCATGTGTCCTTATAGTAGAACGATTTATAATCCTTTGGATATATACTCAGTAATGGGATTGCTGGGTCAAATGGAATTTTTATTTCTAGGTCCTTGAGGAATTGCCACACTGTCCAGAAGGCATTGTTTTTACTTAAACAAGATCAAACCCCCACCCCACACCTACTCCCTGGACCAAGACCCTTTCACATGTAATTTCTAGAGTTGTAAGCCCAAGACCCTTTCGCGTGTAATTGTTAGAGTTGTAAACCTTTATAAGGGCAAGGATTTTCTTTATTAGACGAGCTTGGCTGTTAGGCAGCTATGCCGCCTTGCTCCTGGCCCAATAATCACCCCTTCCTTCCCAGTCTGGTGTTGGACAGGTTTGTTTCTTGCGGCCATTCCTGCTTTAATTCCAGAGTCTACTATCTGTCATGTGATGCTTTACTGGAGTCAGATTGGCATTTGGAGTCCTATTGCTAGAGTCTTTTTGTCAGTCTTAAGGTCTCTGTTTAATGTTACTGCTGGTCAGTTGTGCCTGAATTCCAAAGGCAAGAGGGCATAATGAGACATGTCCTAAAACCTGTTCCTATCACTGCCCAAACCAGTTTTTCAGGTTTACTTTGGAAGGCCTTCAGCCAAGATAGCAGGGCATTCAGTTAGTTGGGGGGCTTAGAATTTTAGTTTTTGTTTACAGCTAAAATTCCAATAGAAGCCCACTGGCTTAACAGTGAGAGGAACCAGAGAGTGGAGCCCAGAGTAATCAAAGTTATTGAAGAGTGAAAGGTGAGTCCTGGAATGGAGAAAGCCAGAGAAGAAAAACCCGGAATTCTGTATATAAACTCTGCTCAAGTCTCTCATTCCTGCTGAACCACACATGAACAGGGAAACCTGCAGGAAACCTAGCTAAAGATAAAAGTGAACTGAGGCCGGGCACGGTGGCTCACACCTGTAATCCCAGCACTTTGGGAGGCCAAGGTGGGCAGATCGGCTCATGAGGACAAGAGATTGAGACTATTCTTGCCAACATGGTGAAACACCATCTCTACTAAAAATACAAAAATTAGCTGGGCGTGGTGGCACTCCCCTGTAGTCCCAGCTACTTGGGAGTTTGAGGCTGGAGAATCACTTGTACTCAGCAGGCGGAGGTTGCAGTGAGCTGAGATTGTGCTACTGCACTCCAGCCAGGGTGACAGTGAGCTCCATCTCACAAAAAAAAAAAAAAGAAACTGAACCGAGACCCAAGCTCCTGCCCACTGAAGGTAAAACCAAGTTTCCAATTTGAGTTTAACCAAATGAATTGCCTGCTAACAGAAAAAGATTAGCCTTTTTCTGAGGAATTAAACAGAATCTAGAGCTTCCTCAACATAACCTTCAAAATACTCAGAATATGATCCAAAATTACTAAGCATACAAAAAACAAACAAACCAGGAAAATGCGACCTATTCTCAAGGGCAAAAGCAAACAACAGAGGTCAATCTCAAGGTAACTTGGATACTGGAATTATCAGACAAGGATTTTAAGGCAACTACTATCATTATGCTGAAGAATATAAAGAAAAACACACACATAATGAATGAACAGATAGGAAGCAACAGCCAAAAAACAGAAAATATTAAAAAGAACCAAATGGAAATTTTAGAACAAAAATATGTAGAATATAAAATTCACTGGCTGTGTTCAGTGCAGTGCACCTGTGATCCCAGCTACTCAGGAAACTGAGGTGGGAGGATGACATGAGCTTTTGAGTTTGAGACATAGCAAGACCCTACCTCAAAACAAAAACAAAAAATTAACTGAATGTGCTTAATGACCATTCCACCATCTCAGTGGAAAGAGCAAATGAACATGAAGAGAGATCAATGGAAGTTATCCAGTCTGAAAAAGAGTGATAAAAAAGATTGGAAAGACAAAGAGATAGCAGAGCCTCTGAGACCTGTGGAACAATATGAAAATGTCTAATATATGCATAATTGGAATTTCAGAAGGAGAAGAAAAAAGAAATAAGACAGGAAAAATATATACTTAGAAGCTTTTGGGGAAGTCCGCAGATAGGTCCATAGAATTCACAGTGCAAGGGCAGGGATTCGGCTAAGGCAGAAAATATGACAGCACTTGCACCACAACAGGAGGTGTAACCGCTCAACAGGTTCCTTTTGCCCGCTGCCCAGATAGAGCCAGTTTATCAAGACGGGGGAATTACCATAGAGAAAGAATTTAATTCATGCAGAGCTGTCTTGACAGGAGACCAAAGTTTTATTAGTCAAATCTGCCTCCCTAAAAATTCAGAGACAAGGGTTTCTCAAGGATAGTTTGGTGAGTAGGGGGCAGGGAGTAGGGAGTGCTGATTGACTGGGTCAGAGATGAAATCATAAGGAGTCAAAGCCGTTGTCTGGTGCTGAGTTGGTTCCTTGGGAGGAGCAGTAGGGACAGGACTGCTTGGAGAGTCCAGGTGGAGCCATTGATTATCAAAAATGCAAAAACCAGGAAAGACATCTGAAAAGGCCAATCAGATTCTACAATAGTGATGTTATTTACAGGAGTAATTGGGGAAATTGCACATCTTGTGACCTCTGTAATAACAACTGGCAATCGTTTCACTATGCATACACCTTGGTAGAATTCAGATCCCTCTCATCCTCCTAATGCAATGGCCTTTCATTAGTGTTACAGGGGCAGTTTAGTTTTAGAGCTATTATCACGTAAACTATGAACTAAAGTTCTCATGAAGTTAACTTGGCCCACGCCCAGGAATGAGCAAAGACAGCCAGCCTGTGAGACCAGTAGCAAGATGGAGTCAGCCATGTCAGATTTCTCTCCTGTCATAATACGGCAAAGGCTAGTTCAGAGGGAAAAGAAGTATAGGATGAGAGCAAATACAGGTGGATTTGTAGGTCCTAGATGGGAATTTTCATTTGATGGCTTCTATTTCCCTGTAAAAGAGAAAGAAAGAAAGAGAAAGGAAGAGATAAAGCCAGGCACATTGGCTCACACCTATAATCCCAGCACTTTGAGAGGCTAAAGAGGCAGGATTGCTTGAGCCCAGGAGTTTGAGACCTGCCTGAGCAATATAGTGAGATCTTGTCTCCACAAAAAAATTTAAAATTTGCTGAGCATGGTGGTGCATGCCTGTGATACCAGCTATCTGGGAGGCCAAAATGTAAAGAACACTTGAGTCTGGGAGGCAGAGGTTGCGGTGAGCCAAGATCACACCACTGCACTCCAACCTGAGCCACAGAGCAAGACCTTGTCTCAAAGAAAAAAAAGAAAGAGACAAGCTCATCTGCAAGTAGAGGTATGAAGGAAGGGCCAGGGGTTTGGGGAGATCGACAGAGGTTTGAAATAATCACTGTGGGAGAGTAAGTTAATCAGACACTTATCGGGGCTTCCCAGGTGTAGTGAGGGCCCCTCTGGACATAGTAATCATGAATTTATGTAGAACCGATATGCACTATTGTGTGACTTTCCCATAGGCTGCCTGACAGCAGGCACAGTAATAGAGAGTTGAGGCCATACACGGTGGGGATTCTGCCACATAAAATAACAAAATGACAAAGGATCAAGATTAGGGCTTAACCCAGATTGTTAGAGACATGGACTCTAAGCATGGTAAAGGAGGAAGGGAGGGAGGGAGAAAGCTGATGCTGTGGGGAAAAATAGAGACAGCCACAGATCGGAGGTGCTGATGATGGGAAACAGTTGCAGAGGGGGTAGCCACACAGGCCAGCCGGGGGGACAGGAGCAGCCGTCAGAGAAGGGGAGAGTGAATAATCAGTGATTTGAAAGTCCCAGCTTCCAGCAGTGCCAACGCCCAAACTGGGACTGTGGGCGTGGGTGGATTAGCGATAGTAGACACAGTCTTTAGGGAGGAGGAAGCCAAGAAACTGAGAGTCCAGTTGGACTGTTGACAATTTCATCCAAACCAGGGCTGAATTGACCTAAGATGAGAGCAGCATACAGGTGAGGAGGAGGAGGTGAGACTGATGTAGAGATCTTTGAAGAAGGAGGGACCTGGAGGTTGGTCGATGACAGAGGCTTTCAAGAGGGGAAGAGGGTGGCATAGCTGTATGGCTGAGACTCAGAAAAAGCCTAAGGGAAATAGAAAGCAAGGAAGACAATTACCTTATTGCCCAGCTTTTAAGCTGTGGCATGTAGGAAATGACAGCCACCACTCTAAGAGGGCTACGGAAGACACAGTGTGTTCTGGGGTATGATTGTGCTTATCTATGGCTGCAGAACAAATTACTCCAGATTCAGAGGCTTACAACAACACACAGTTAGTATCTCACAGGGTCTGTGAGTCAGTCTCAGCATGGCTTAGCTGGGCTGTCATCTCAGGATAGCAGGAGGCTGTAATCAGGGTGGTGGCCACATTGCCATCTGGAAGCACCACTGGAAGAATCTGCTTCTAGCTCACTCAGGGTACAGCAGAATTTGCTTCCTGATTCTTTGCTGGCTGTCTGCTGGAAGCTGCTCTCAGTTCTTAGCTACATTGTGGGCTTTTCCAACATGCTGCTCTTTTCATCAAGCCAGCAAAAAGTCTCCAGGGCAAGCCTGTCAGCAAGACAGTCTCATATAGCGTCTCTCCATCACAGTGTGACACCCAACCCCGCTGCATATTCTGCTCATTAGAAGCAAGTGACAGATGTACATGTACTCAAGGAGAGGGCATTACACAGAGGTGTGAGCACCAGGGCCCAGAGATCATGGCGGCCTCTTAGGGTGTGTCCTCTTCAGAAGGGGAGAGGATATAAGACGTTTGCTGGTTATACAAGGGCAGCGTGGTGGAGGAGGCGGGACATGGGGAAGGAGGGAAAGAAATGCTGAACACTTTGAGGATGAGGGTATGCCAGAGGTTGGGCTGGGTGGCAAGGAGAGGGGCTTGGACTTTGGGGACAAGCTGATGGAGATAGAGTCCTCTGCTTTTCTCCATTGTATGCACTGTGAAAAAGAAATCTGCTTACATATAAAAACATATGTGTTAAAAAGGTTAACTTTGTTAGATGCATGTTAATTATATTTCCTCCAGAAGCTCTTTGAAGAGCAGGTGGCTGAGGAGAATTCGCAGAGACTGTCTGAGAGGAGCCCTGAACATAACAGGGAGAAACAAGGAGAAAATGATATCCCCAATCTCCAGCAGAGAAGAGTCAGAAGCCAGCGATTGCTCCGGGACAGCGGGGAGCCCACGCCCATGCTTTCAAATTGGAGTCAAAGCCTCGTGAATTCAACAGAGTTGCGTGAAATGAAATTGTGTGACTGTCAATAAAACGACCAGAGGGTGAGGGTTGATAAGACACACAGGAGTATAAAAGTGAAGATGGCGCATTTGAAGCCCCGGCCAGGGTGACTGGGATCTAAGTAGATGTACATCCATTTATGACATGAGGAAGTTCATTAATGTTTTAATTGAAATACATATATAAGGGGGAGGGAGGTAGAAAAATATATATGTGTGTGTGTATAAAGTTGTTTTTATAAAAGAATAATAAGCTGGAAGTTTAAAGGGGGAGAAAAAAAGAAAACCTTTTATAACAGGATGTATTTTTTTTAAGGACTTAGTGGAGTTAAAATTGAATTGGACACATCAGCTCGAACTCATTTTCCAGCTCCCACTGTGGTACACTAGAAACAGAGACGCCTGCCTTCAGTTCTCGTGTGAATAATGTGATTCGTATCATGAGTGCCCAGACGCAACATTCACCACTCAAAGAAAAAGGGCTCCTTGGAGAAGGGCTGATTCCATACCTTGGTGCAAGAAAAATCACAGTCGGCCTAAGCAGACTTTGCTAGAAGTATGAAAGTTAAAAGACAAAAATGTTTGAGGTAGTGTTAAAAGGGAAAAGGGCGCAGCATCAAAAGTCACAGCTGGCCAGACACGATGGCTCACGCCTCTGATCCCCACATTTTGGGAGGCTGGGGCAGGACAATCACCGCAGGCCAGGAATTCAAGACGAGGCTGGGCAACATAATGAGACCTCATATCTACAAAAAATGAAAACATTAGCCGGCTGGGGTGGTGTGTGCCTGTAGTCCCGGCTACCGGGGATGCCAAAGTGGGAGGATCCCTTGAGCCCAGATGTTCAAGGCTGCACTGACATTGTCTCTGGAAAAAAAAACGAAGGCAATACTGTGATCATCTGATTATGAAAAAAACCCAAAAACTTAGTGAAAAGCCTGAGTCCATAATGGTATTGAATATGGGTTATACTAAAAGAAGTGTATGTGAGTTCCTGAAAATGTCCAGTTTTGGTTTTTTTGCCAAAGCCAATTGTTCCAAAGTGTCCCCTTTTCAAACGATATGCATACCATAGCCAAGTTCTGACTAACAATTAAGCTATGAATTTCTTGTACTTATATATTTATATTAGGAAATGAGTTTTTTTTTTTTTTTTTGGTTTTTTTTTTTGAGACAGAGTCTTGCTCTGTCACCAGGTGCCAGGCTGGAGTGCAGTGGCGAGAGCTCAGCTCACTGCCACCTCCGCCTCCCGGGTTCAAGCAATGCTCCTGCCTCAGCCTCCCAAGTAGCTGGGACTACAGACACGCACCACCACGCCCAGCTAATTTTTTTTTTTTTTTTCAGTAGAGACGGGGTTTCACCATGTTGGCCAGGATGGTCTCGATTTCTTAATCTTGTGATCCACCCGCCTCGGCCTCCCAGAGTGCCTGGATTGCATGTGTGAGCCACCACGACCGGCAGGAAATGAGATTTAAAGGACACCCAGGGATGAACGATGCACTGAGTTATTTAAAAACAAAAAACAAGGGAAAAAGTGAGAGTTCTATGAATCTTGTTAGTGCAGCAGGCAAAATTTGACCAAAGGAAGCCACCCACACTGGTAATTGCCAGCCTGGAAGAAACGAGGATAGGAGGCACATCCAGACCCCACGCCCGGACCCAGTGTCCAGGCTCCAAGCAACTCTCTGTAAGGGGGCATCGTGGCAGCTGCAAATCCGGAGCTCGTACCCTAATCTGTAACTGTATCTCAGGCCTCAATCTTCAATCGAGTCATTTCAGCCCAACTGTGAGGCTAATTCTGCTTTCTTTCTTTGGACGGAGGCTTAAAAATAAAGAAGATGATGGACACAAATGTACATTAATACTTTGTGCTAGCTTTAGGGAGGGTGTGGTGGTGACTACTGCAAACATTGGGATGATTTGGGTTTTATCTGCTTTTTAGTTGAGGTAAAATTCAACAACGTAAAATTAACCACCAACAACTTTAAAGTATAGAATGTTTAAATTGTTGCTTTTTAAAGTGTTGGAAAAGTGTAAAAGCATGTGACATTAAACTTGTGACATTAGTTTAGTATTTAGGTAGATTATGTTTGGTGGTTAAATGCTTAAACATATCTAACTGGGTCTACAAATTGAGGCTATGTTTTGTGAATAATGTTTAAATTCTTAGTGTCAAATGCTTAGTGTCTAAGATTTTGTTCAGTTTGCAAATCTGCCTTGTTAGATGTTTGAAGTGCTTTATTTAGTTTAAATAGTCTAATTAATCAGGCTTGTAAGTAATATTTAATGCCTAGAGAATTTATAAGCTAATCAGGCATTAATCAAACAGCAAGTGATAGAAATACTAGATTTATGAGCAAAGTAACATAATAATACTAGATTTATGAGCAAAATGATGAATTATATGGGTTAAACTTCAATTAACAAAACTAATTTTGAAAACTTACAACTTTGGGTGCAGTGGCTCATGCTTGTGGTCCCAGCATTTTGGGAGGCTGAGGCAGGAGGATCACATGGGACCAGGAGACGAAAGCCTCAATGAGCCATGATTATACCACTGTGCTCCAGCCTGAGTGACAGAGAGAGACTCTGTCTCCCCAAAATAAAGTAAAACAAATAAAAATGAAAATAACAATAAAATGTACACCTTCAATAAACTGAAAACATAAGTAAAATACACAAATAACTTTGTTCCTCTCCATGCATAAAAGCTTCCCTCAGGCATTACAAATGCAACTGACAGTGACTTAGTAGTTTATAAACTAATACAAAAGTAAAGAATGATATTTATTTGTTGAAATGTTGACAGTTAACAATATTACAAGTCAAATTAAAAGGAAGCACCTCTTTCAAATTTAATTTTCTTTCATTCATTTTTATTGGTGTTCTGTTTGTAAAGAGAAAAGTCACTACTTTTTACAAACAGTAATGAATATGCTGCTCAGATACATATCTTTCCAGGGAAGGAAGTCTCTGTATCCCACTCATAGCCCTACTCCATCTCCATGGGAGAGGAATTACTATGGCTTGACCACGGCCTTGGAGTGGTCAGTCTGCACCTGGTCTAGCTGTTGCCTCTCAAACTTCAGGAACCCCCTGCAGATTTTGGTTCGGAAGGACTGGGGTGGGTGGCGTGAGGTTTGCGTATGCAGTGAGCTCCCAGATGACGCGTCGCCGCTCCTCTGGGGACCTCGCTCTGAAGCCCAGAAAGCAGGTGCTGTTCACAAGTGAGCACCTGTGCATGTGGCTTTTTCTGCAGTCCCAGTGAACACAGGCTGGGGCTGCTCCCTCTGCCAGGTCAGCCCTCTTTCTCTGTAGTGTCGTTTGTTATAGAGACGAGGTCTTGTTATGTCTCCCAGGCTGGTCTCAAACCCCTGGACTCAAGCGATCCCTCTGTCTCAGCCTCCCAGAGTGCTGGGATTAAGGATGTCAGCCACTGCCCCCAGCCTTCTCTAGCATTTTCTTTCACACAACAGCGGGGACCTTGTCTCAGGAGGCTTTGGGGCACCTGCCCCCTCTCACTTCTGCGTCTCACGCTCCTTCTGTTGATCTCATGTGTGTGTGTGGCCTTGCCTCTATCACAGAGATCAGATCCCAGACCAGTTTGGGCATGGCTGGGAGAGGGAGGAACAGAATAGGAGGCCTGACACAGCTCTTAATTTGTTGTGTGACTCCCCTCACTAGAATGTACACTCCTTAAGGGCAGGGATTTGATTTTATTCACTGCTGCATCCCCGGCAGATAGAAGTGTCCAACACACCCTAGGTGCTTTGTACATGTTTATGGGATGAATGAGGCCTGTTTGGACTCTAGGCATTCCTAGAAATCCTACTGGAATTCCACAGTGGGGTCCAAGTCCCAGCTGATAAAGATCGTGAGAAGCATCTTGCTCACCCTCTTGTGTGCAGGTATCGCCCTTGCAGGTGGCCATCCATCTGTCTGAACATCTGACTACTGTGGCCAAGGGCAGGATTGGGGTCATTCTGTGCCTGTTGCGATAAATGCCGCCTCAGTGGCGTATATCTCTGGCCCAGCCATGGGATTCCGCTGAGCCAGGACCAGAGAGTGCTCTCAAGGCCCTGGGAGGACACAAACCCAGAGGAGGGAGCTGAGCAGAGCGCTAACGAAAAAAACGGAGGCCACAAGGGGAATGCAATGAGTTGCCAAACCAGGGAGAGCAAAAGCAAATATCAAAGCCAGGGACTCCAGCCAGGAATCCAAGACCCAGCGAGATGAAGAGAAACAGCAAGTGGGCCGATTATAAGCCGGGAGGGGCTCGAGGCCTCCCCGGAGCAGGCATCCAAGGCGCGCTTTAATGTGCCTCCAGGGGCAGTGCTAGGGTGGGTCAGGCAAGATGAAAGGGGCACAGGGATGTGATGGACAGAATGGTCTTTCCCGGGGGCTCTTCGTTTTCTAGAACTGATGCTGGGAGACAGTATGTGGTCTCGGAAGGCACAAGGCTGGCTTTCAGTCCCCCCTTCCACTCTGTGTAATCTTGAGCAACTTATGAAAAAATCATCTCACCTTTGCTTGCTGTTAAGACGGTGCAAACCCTTAAGCAGCTTAAACTCAGAAATCTGCCTGTCCCTGGCAACTTATTGGCATACACCAGCTACAAAGGGTCTGTGCAGGACTGGTGGGGATTTAGAGAAAGAAATTGGAAAGAAGTCAGCAAAGCAGTTATTGACATGGAGAAGCAGAATAAGAGAATCGTGATAAACTTCTCAACTTCTCAGCTTGGCCTCTGAGGGAGGGAGGTTGCAAAGAGAAGCAGATCCCTTTGATTCCGAGAAAACATTTCTATAGTCACAAGACACTCAGCAGACTCTTAGTCTGAACATCTGATTACTCCCCAATTACTTCTAAGATGGGATTGCTAGCACGCCAGCTGGCAAGTACATTTTCCCTCTAGCGGTTGTTGTCTAATTTTTACTTCCCTTTATTCTCCACAAGCTCCTGCACCCCACATCATCCCTATAGAAATGTAAGTATTTTACTAGCCTGGGCAACACGGCAAAGCCCTGTCTCTACAAAAAAAAATACCGAAAAATTAGCTGGCTGTGGTGGCTCGTGCCTGTGGTCCCAGCTACTCTGGAGATTGAGGTGGGAGGATTGCTTGAGCCTGAAGGCAGAGGCTGCAGTGAGCCAAGATCAGGCCACTTCACTCCAGTCTGAGTGACAGAGTGAGATCCTGTCTCAAAAAAAAAAAAAAAAAGAAAAGAAAAGAAAAAAAGAAAGAAAGAAACAGAGGGAAGGAAGGAAGAAATTAATTTTACCCAAAAGGTGACATGAGAGATGGGAAAGTTCTTCTTCAAAGTTTATATCTTAGACTACATTATAAGGCATTACGATATCTTGCCCTATGGCCATTACCCACTATTAGCATAAACATATACCCATGTATATATATTATGTAAATCAGCTACGTTTTAAATCAGCTACCTGGACTCGCTCTGGCATGTCTGAACAGGACTGGGCAAGCTCCAAACCCTAGTGTATGCCATTCCTTATTTGGAAACCCTCCTGACCGTCTCCTCACTAGCTTCCTCTTTTTCCTTGTCTTCTTTCTTGTCTTCTTTCCCCCTTATCTATACAAGAAATTTCCAAGTTTTTAGCCAATTGGGTCACGCATAGAATGTGAAGTCTTATTCCGGCCAATGGAAACTGGACACAGCAGTAGGGTGATTGCGTCAGGTTATGAAAGTTATAAATGTCTCTGTCTCCCTTGTTCAGGTGTGCTCTTATGGGAAGACTGCCTGCGAGACTGCACCTTTGTGCAAGAAGTAAACCAGCCTTGCTGAATGATCCATTGTCTCAGTGTGGATTGTTCTGGAACAACGAGAAAGCTGTGATTGCTGCATCAAAAAGGGATTGCTTTCTTTCTTAATGCTGGGGCTCTCTGGGGCCTTCGGGGACAGCTTCCAACTCTCCTACCCGGCCTTAGGCAAACCCCGCACATTCATCGCCTGCTGTCCACCTCTTTTCATGAGCACTGCGGAGGAGCCAGGACTTCCAAGTTGAAGTACAGCACAAGATCTGTGACTTAGTAACCAAGTGACATGCATTAGTGATTTCTCTGAGCTTCCATTTCTTCATGTGTGAAGAGTGTATCACAGTGTAGCTATAAACAGCAAGCAAGACAGTGCTTTGTAAAACTGAAACACTGAAAGTGCTTTGTAAACTGAAACGTGCTGTAGTCAGGGTGGTTGGACACGGTGGTTCATGCCTGTATCCCAGCACTTTGGTAAAACAAGGCAGGAGGATCACTTGAGTATAGGAGTTCAAGACCAGCCTGGGCAACATATTGAAACCTCCATCTCTAAAAAATAAAATAAATTAGCTAGGTGTGATGGCATGCACCTGTAGTCCCAGCTACTCAGGAGGCTGAGGTAGTAGGAGTGCTTGAAGCCAGGAATTCTAGGCTGCAGTGAGCTATGATCACACCACTGTACTCCAGCTCCAGCAAGCAAGCAAAATATTGTCTCTGAAAAAAAAAAAAAGAAAGAAAGAAAAAGAAGCTGAGCACACTGGCTCATACCTGTATCCCAGCACTTTAGGAGGCCAAGGCAGGAGGATTGCTTGAGCCTAGGAGTTTGAGACTAGCCTGGGCAACATAGTGAGACCCCTGACTCTACAAAAAATTTTAAAATTAGCCAGGCATGGTGGCACAATGCCCACATCCCCAACTGTTCAGAAGGATGAGGTAAGAAGATCACTTGAGCCCAGGAGTTCAAGGCTGCAGTGAGCCATGATCACATCACCACGCTCCAGCCTGGGCTACAGGGTGAAACCGTCTCTAAAAAAGAAAAAAAAGTGTCCAGAGTTAGTGGTCAAATGCTACCGACAGAGAGTTAAGATGAGGGCAGAGAAATGAGTAATTTTCCTAGAGACCTCTGGTTTCCTCTTCTTCCTAATAGGACTCCTCTATTTGGCATATGGTCACTCAGAATAAAAACTACGTTTTCTAGCGGCTCCTGCAGCTAAATGTGGCCAATGGAGATAAGCAGAAACGCAACTTCCAGAAATGTCCCAAAAGGGAGAGGGCGTGCTCTTCCTCACCTCTTTTTCTTTTCAGTTGAATGGAATGCTATGTAATGGCTGGATTTCCTGAAGCTCTTCTGGACCATGGTATAACCTTAGGAATAGAAACTACCCACGGTAAAGCAATAACGTAAAATGATCTTGAGAGGGGCACAGTGGAGTGGCTCACATCTGTAATCGCAGCACTTTGGGAGGCCAACGGGGCAGACTGCTTGAGTCCACGAGTGTGAGACCAGCCTGGGCTGGTCAAAAAATACCTCAACATGGTGAAACCCTGTCTCTAAAGAAAATACAAAAAATGAGCTGGGCATGCCAATTTGTATTTCATAATGGTTAAAAAAGAAAAAACAATTAGCTGGGCATGGTGGCACACACGCAGAGTCCCAGCTACTCAGGAAGCTGAGGTGGGAGAATCCTTTGAGGTCAAGAGGCACAGGTTGCAGTGAGCTGAGACAGTGCTACTGCACTCCAGCCTGGGTAATGCAGTGAGACTCCATCTGAAAAAAAAGAAAAAAGGTCTTGGGTCCTTGATACCAGGGCGTACCGTAACAATTACGGACAGGTTTCATGAGAGAGAAATGCATTTCTGTCTTAAATCCTTGACACCATGGAGTACCGTAACAATTACGGACAGATTTCATGAGAGAGAAATACATTTCTATCTTCAATCACTTATATTTTGTGTTTTTTGTAATTATCAGCCAAGCAATTCTAACTGATACATCATTGGGGCTGGCAACAAATATGGAGGCCTAATGATTAAAATGTAAACAGCGGTAATAATAACAATACCCATTCCTGACTCTTTTTTTTAAGACTGATTTTCACTCTTGTGGCCCAGGCTGGAGTGCAATGGTGTGATCTTGGCTCACTGCAACTTCCACCTCCTGGTTCAAGTGATTCTCCTGACTCAGCCTCCCAAGTAGCTGGGATTACAGGCGCATGCCACCACACCTGGCTAATTTTTGTATTTTTAGTAGAGACGGGGTTTCCCTATGTTGGTCAGGCTGGTCTCGAACTCTTGGCCTCAGGTGACCTGCCTGCTTCAGCCTCCCAGAGTGCTGGGATTACAGGCGTAGGCTACCACACCTAGCCCCTGACCCCCTTTTTTTTTTTGAGACACAGTCTCACTCTTGTCACCCAGGCTGGAGTGCAATGGCACAATCTCAGCTCCCTGCAACCTCCACCTCCCAGATTCAAGCAATTCTCCTGCCTCAGCCTTCCGAGTAGCTGGGATTACAGGCATGCACCACCACGCCCAGCTAATTTTTATGTTTTTTGTACAGACAGGGTCTCGCTTTGTTGCACGTAGCTGAGGTTTGGTGTACAAATGATCCCATTACCCAGGTGGTGCGCATAGTACCTGCTAGGTAGTTTTTCAACCCATGCCGTACTCCCCTCTGGAAACGCTTTCTTATCTCACTGTCTTCCTGCTCTCTTCTACCCCTAAATATTGGAATGCCTCAGGAAAATCCCGAAGACACCTTCCCTTATGCATCCATACTTTCCTCCTAAGTAATTCCATCAAATCCCAAGAATTTAAATACCAACCTGGGTGCCAATGAATCCTAAATCCAGCCCTGGCCTCTCTCCCAAGTTCCAGGATCATAGGATCTCAGCCTTAACTCCTGATCTCCCCATGCACACACTTGCTCCTCCCCAAAATAAACGGCCCCAGTGACGTGAGCTAGGAATTTTGGAGCTAGTCTTAATTCCTCACTTTCCTATACTCCCTACATCCACAGTATCGAGAAGCTATGATGACTTTATCTTCAAAACACACCCCAAGGTCATCCTCTTTCTCTCATCTCCAACACTGCACCCTCATGGGAGCACCAGCGTCTCTTACCTGCACCTCTGCGACAGCCTCCTAACCGGGTCTCCCTGCTTCCACTCTTGCCCCTCTATAATCTAACCCCACACAGCAGCCAGAGTGCTCTTTTAAGTAGGTAAAGCAGGACAAAGACGGTGGAGTTAACACGTCCCTCTACTTTGTTCTCTCTTGAAATCCTTCTACAAAGATGACCGTAAAGGGGAGGAACTGAGGTAATAGTAACAAAACTTCAGGAGTTGGAAAGCAGAAGGATAAGTGGTAACTTAGCAGACTCAAGAAAGCTGAATCCAAAAAAATAAAAATAAAAAACAAATAAATTTTAAAAAGAAAGAAAGAAAGCTGAATCCTAGAGCGGGGCACAGCGATCCATGCCTGCAGTCCCTGCTACTTGGGAAGCTGAGGCAGGAGGATTGCTCGGGGCCAGGAGTTCGAGGCTGTAGTGAGCTACGATCATGCCACTGCACTCCAGTCTGCATGACAAAGTGAGACCATGTCTCAAAAAAAAGTCATGAAATAAAAAAGAGCCAATGTGGTCATATGCTTGTAGTCTCAGCTACTCAAGAGGCCAAGGCAGGAGAATGTCTTGAGCCCAGGAATTCGAGGCCAGCCTGGGCAACACAGCAAGACTCCATCTCTTTACAAAAAGAAAGAGCTGGGCGCAGTGGCTCATGCCTGTAATCCCAACACTTTGGGAGGCCAAGGCGTGTAGATAATGAGGTCAGGAATTCAAGACCAGCCTGGCCAACAGCCCCACCTCTACTAAAAATACAAAAATTAGCCGAGTGTGGTGGCACGTGCCTGTAATCTCAGGTACTCAGGAGGCTGAGGCAGGAGAATCACCTGAACTCAGGCGGCGGAGGTTGCAGTGAGCCGAGATCACACCATTGCACTCCAGCCTGGGCGACAGAGTGAGACTCCATCTCAAAAAAAAAGCAAGGCAGAGTGCAAGAAAGGCAGAGCGCGGTGGCTCACTCCTGTGATCCAAACACTTTGGGAGGCTGAGACGGGTGGATTGTTGGAGTTTAGGATTTCGAGACCAGCCTGGGCGACATGGTGAAAACTCATCTCCACAAAAAAAATGCAAAAATTAGCCAGGCATAGTGGCAGACACCTGCAGTCCCAACTACTCTGGAGGCTGCGGTGGGAGGATCACCTGAGCCAGGGAGGCAGAGCTTGCAGTGATCTGAGATCATGCCACTGCACTCCAACCTGTCTAAAAAAAAATGATATTAATAAGAGAAAGAAGAAGGAAAACAAGCATGCAAGAAAGAAAGGGGCTGGGTGTGGTGATTCATGCCTATAATCCTAGCACTTTGGGAGGCCAGAGGGGGTGGATCACTTGAGGTCAGGAGTTTGATACCAGCCTGGCCAATGTAGTGAAACCCCATCTCTACTAAAAACACAAAAATTAGGCCGGCGTGGTGGACTACGTCTGTAATCCCAGCTACTCGGGAGGTTGAGGCAGGAGAATTTCTTGAACCTAGGAGGTGGAGGTTACAGTGAGTTGAAGTCATGCCACTGCACTCTAGCCTGGGTGACAGAGAGAGACTCGGAAGGAAGGAAGGAAGGAAGGAAGAGAGGGA
>PVKV010027262.1:0-26687 GCA_004027835.1 Alouatta palliata | reverse complement strand
TCCAGCCCCCCTGCTGAGGACCCTTTCCAGACCCCCAGGCACTCCCAGTTTGGGGGGCTCTGCTTAGCGCTGCTGGCTCTGGGCCACAAGCCACGCAGCTGGCGCTGCCGCACCAGGGAGTGACCAGCCTTTTCGGCAGGAAGAGGAGGGCAGCTGTACCGGAACTGCAAGATTTCATGGAATCAGAAAATCCTTCCTGAACTCCGTCCAACAAGAATCCAGACGCTCAGTTGGACCCATGAGGTTTCTGCTCTCGCTAAGGCCGTGAGCCTCAGGAGTTAGGGGGTGAGGGTCCTGCCCAGCTGGGAAGCCATGTGGCCCGGCAGCTGGGAGGCGAGATGGCGGGGCAGACACTCTGTCTCCACTGGCCCACCCTCCACAAAACGTCAAAAATCCTGTTTTACATGCATGTTGATAAGAAGCCCAAATGTTCCAATATTATATGTGAAAACATTTTATTTGACCTAAAATTTCTCTTTTCTTCTCTTATGATTTTTAAAGTTATTACAATAGTGTTGTGGGCCCTGAGTTGGCCTGGGGTAAGGCTGGGGGTGACCAAGGAGGTGGTGACTGGGGGGCTCCTGAAGGACCTGGAGGAGCGTGGGGACTCCGGCGGTGAGAACTAGGGCAGGAGGACCACCCGACGATGGGCAGGAGGAGCAGGATGATCCCACCTGCTCAGGGGGCCCAGGTGGGCTGTGTGCGGTGTGTCTGGGCTCAGGAAAGGGCCTCGAGTGCCAGCCAGTGCACAGCCCCGTGGCAGGTGGGTGGGGGGTTGCTGATCTCATCCTCAGATCCTGCCCACTCGACCCTGGTTGCCTGGAGCTAGGGCACAGCCAGGCCCCCACCACTCGGGGCTGAAGGCAGCTTTGCAAGTGCTTGGACTCCCCAGGGTCAGGTGAGTGGTGACAGTGACCAAGTCTGCACCTTGGGGTCAGGTGAGTTGTGACCGAGACGTCTGCACCGCCTTTTGGGGAAGGTGGGTGGCCTCACATCCAAGGTAAAGAAGAAGCTTTGGCATGGCCTGCAAGGATCCTGAGGCTTTGCTGCCCTTTAGGGAGCCTGGGAGGGGCCTGGGGGCTGGGGCTGGGGCTGGGGCTGGTGTGGTCTCCACTCAGAACCCGGATGTGCCCCAGTGCGGGCAGTGAGGCCAGCGGGCAGAGGTGGGCAAGTGTCCTCACCGTGTGACTCCAGCACATCCTCAGCCATGGGGGGCTCCCGTGTGGGCAGCTGTCCCCGGGCCCACTCCTCCTCCTTTCTGAACCCCAGAATCGATTTCCTGGTGGAGGTGTGGCACAGCTGTCTGTCTCTGAACCTACAGCAGGTTCTGGCCTGAGTGCCTGGACGTCAGGCACCTGCGAGCTGTCAGACCCGCCCACCTTGGCAGCCTGGGGCTCACCTCTTGTTTGTCCTTTGACTCCAGCTGGCCCTACGATGAGTCTGTCGCTTTGACGGGATTTCCCCCAGTGCTGGCTGGACGTCCACACCCCAGCCTGCACCCACATCCCTCCCACTCAGCCTGGAGCTCTGAGGCCAAGTGCTGCATGTTCAGGGTGTCTCTGCCAAACTCCACTGGAGTCAGGGCCCCCGCTGTCACAGTGAGCGTTCTGGCCGGGGTCCCTCCCACCCTGATACACCCAATCCAGACAGGCTTCTCTCCACTCTGGCCGGCCGCTCCTGGAAAGGAGTGCTCCCAGGGGGAGGGCGGGGAGGGAAGGGCCGCCTCTTCTGCACAGCACTCCCAGGATGCCGGCACACCTGGGATGTGGGTGCCTCTGGTCTGTGGGTCCCCCTGGGATGTGGGAGCTCTTGCCCCTCATGTCCTTCCCAGTGGGCAACTTCAGCCACTTGGCCTTTTGCCACTCCTGCAAACTCTGGCCACCGCTCCATTTCAATGGAAGCCAAGGAGAGCTTCCTGTGGGTGGGGACTGGGAATGGAAGGTCCTGCCCAGAGGTACCAGTACTGAATGGAGAGTCAAGGTGCATGAACAGTGGGTATGACAGCATGCACAGCTAGCATACCTGTTCCAGAACTTTCTTCAGGTTCCTGCATAGGCCCAAGACCTCCGGTGCCAGCTGACCCTCCTTGTTGGGCATCTGGACATAGGGGGCAGTTGGAAGGTGAGGCTGGGCTCCAGCTGCAGCAGACACGTGCCTGGCAGCCAGCTTCTGCACTGGCTCATTCACTCCACACGCCTTCTCGGAGGCCCTCTGTGCTGCCAGGGCGGGCTGGGTGTGTGAAAAACAGTCCCCAAGGTACAAAATGGCTCAAACATAACTGAGTATTCACCACCCCTGTGGTCCCAGCTGGGGTCCCTGGCTAGCTGGTGGCTGAGCCCACCATCTCCTGAGCCTGACAGAGACACAGCCGCCCCTAAAGGCCTTGGTGTAGTGGCCCACGTCTCTCCTGCCTAGTGCTATTGATAAGAACCAGTCTCACGGTCACAGGCCCAAGGCTTTCTGGAAGGCAGTCACATCCCTGCCAGACTCCCCACGGGCTCAGGAGACACTGGTCACGGTATCTGCCACATTCCAGCTGCTTTCACTGCCCCGCAGCTGTGACCACAGGAGAAGGACAGGATGGTGCCCCAGGAGCACACACCTGGCAGGGGACGAATCCCAGACGGTGAAGAGGCCCAGCAGTGCTGGGAGGGTGGGGAGGAGGTGATAGCACAGTCCCAGCGGGAATCGTCTCTGTCGGGACAAGCCCGTGCCCGTGCCTGAGCCGCCTATAGGGAGTGTGAAGCCAGGTGAGACTGCAGCAGGCGTGAAGGGAAGGCAGTGATGAATTCTCACTTCCCTCAACAGATGCCTGCTTGGGTTTGAATGTGGGCTCAGAGAAGGCCTTGGGTGAGCAGGGTCAACACGAGGTGGGCGTCAGACCTGCACTGCCCTTCCGGCACGGCAAAGCCACCAGATGGGGTCTCTGGGGCGATCACTGGTGGCCTGCACCCAGATGGATTTCAGAATTGCTATGGGCCGGTGGCCACTTGGGCCCATGCCCCTCTTTAGAGTGGGGAGTGCTGTTTGCAGTTATTCTGTCCCACTGTAGACTCGGGGGGTCCACACCCATGCAGCCTCAGCCTCACCTGGACCCCATGGGGGTGACAAGCTCATTAACTGGGAGCCATATTCTGGGGGATGCGGCACTGGTCCCGGAACAGGGTGAGAGCACGCTGCTTGCCAGCACGTGAATCACTGTGGCCAGGAGGCAACGGCAGCTAGTGTGTCCCCAGAGACAGCTGCCACAGCCCTCTTCCCATAACGCGGCCCCAAGCCTGGTGTGCCCCATGGCCGCACTGATGGGCAGCACCCAGCAGAGCTGCCCATCCTGGGGAACTGGCTTATGGCCCCTGCTTCCTGCTGTCTGAAAGCCTCTGCTACACAGAAAGTCCATCTACCTGAGACCCCCCTGCTGGGTGGAGCCCAGGCTCACTGAGAGGCCGGGGGGTGGGCTTCCATGTGGGGAGAGGGAGCCCAGGTTTGGGGGGAACACCAGACAGGCAAGTGAGAAGGAGACCACCTTGGAAGGGGACCGTCCACCCAGGCCAGCCTTTTTAACGGAGCAAGCCCCTCCACTCCTCCACACATTACATGTTATGTGATCAGGGACAACAGGACCCCCTGGGAAGGACCCTGACCTTGTACAGATCAAGCTGGAGGGGCCCCGAGGGTCTCCTGGGTGCTCCCCACAGACGTGAGGTAAGGGAGGCTTCTGGCTCCGCACCGTCTCTGGTAAACCCCTGGTATTTCTCTGGAGAGGACGGCAGGTGGGCTCTGGGGAGGCAGTTGTGGCCCTGGGAGAAGGTACCTGGTAACAAGGCAGGCGCCTGCTTTCTAAAACCCAACCGGCACGGGGCTCTGTCCCCTGCAGTGGGCAGCTCAGTTTGACTCACTGCAAGCAGGGGTGGTGCGCATCAGTCCCATTTACAACCACAGGGTCCAAGGATACCATCATCGTAACTCATACCACCAAACCTAGAAAGATAAGACCAGGCTGTGAAACTTAGCAGAGATAAGGAGGTTTTTAAACAGAAGCTATTGAGAATTCATACAAACTCCTCCCCCTGTAAGGTCTGTCATATTTTGGTACACATTTCAATTTTCTAAATAAATAGACCAATGTTCAAAATAGGCCACAGTGACCATTTCTGTCACCAATCTGACTTGACAGCTCATGGGAAACCAGCTGGATGCCTTTTGCAGGGAGAGTTAATCAGATTTTTAAAACTTTTTTCTTTTCCTTCTGTTTTAAAAAAATGATGTAAAACTAATACATGTGCATAATAAAATTTATATATGATGATGACCAGGTCATTTCTCTAATGACCAGTGATGATGAGCATTTTTTCATATGTGTGTTGGCCGCATAAATGTCTTCTTTTGAAAAGTGCCTGTTCATATCTGTCACCCACTTTTTGATAGGGTTGTTTGTTTTTTCTTGCATATTTGTTTTAGTTCTTTGTAGATTCTGGAAATTAGCCCTTTTGTCAGATGAGTAGCTTGCAAAAATTTTTTCCCATTCTGTTGGTTGCCGGTTCACTCTGATGATTGTTTCTTTTGCTGTGCAGAAGTTCTTAAGTTTAATTAGATCCCACTTGTCTATTTTGGCTTTTGTTGCCATTGCTTTTGGTGTTTTAGTCATGAAGTCCTTGTCTATGCCTATGTCCTAAATGGTTTTGCCTAGGTTTTCTTCTGGGGCTTTTATGGCGTTAGGTCTTCTGTTTAAATCTTTAATCCATCTGGAGTTAATTTTTGTATAAGGTGTAAGGAATGTGTCCAGTTTCAGCTTTCTGCACATGGTTAGCCAGTTTTCCCAACACCATTTATTAAACAGGGAATCCTTTCCCCATTGCTTGTTTTTGTCAGGTTTGCCAAAGATCAGATGGTTGTAGGTGTGTGGCATTACTTCCAAGGCCTGTGTTCTGTTCCATTGGTCTATATTTCTGTTTTGGTACCAGCACCATGCTGTTTTGATTGCTATAGCCTTATACTATAGTTTGAAGTCTGGTAGTGTGATGCCTCCAGCTTTGTTCTTTTTGCTTAGAATTGTCTTGGCTATATGGCTTCTTTTTTGGTTCCACATGAAATTTAAGCTGGTTTTTTCCAGTTCTGTGAAGAAGGTCAATGGTAACTTGATGGGGATCGTATTGAATCTATAAATTACTTTGGGCAGTATGGCCATTTTCACAATATTGATTTTTCCTAACCATGAGTATGAAATGTTTTTCCATCTGTTTGTGTCCTCTCTTATTTCCTTGAGCAGTGGTTTGTAGTTCTCCTTGAAGAGGTCCTTTACATCCTTTGTTAGTTGTATTCCTAGGTATTTTATTCTTTTTGTAGCAATTGTGAATGGTAATTCACTCTTGATTTGGCTCTGTGTTTGTCTGTTATTGGTGTATAGGAATGCTTGTGATTTTTGCACATTGATTTTGTATCCTGAGACTTTGCTGAAGTTGCTTATCAGCTTCAGGAGATTGTGGGCTGAGATGATGCTGGCACAAGACAAGGATGCCCTCTCTCACCACTCCTATTCAACATAGTATTGGAAGTTCTAGTCAGAGCAATCAAGCAAGAAAAAGAAATAAAGGGTATTCAATTAGAAGAAGAGGAAGTCAAATTGTCTCTATCTGCAGACGACACGATTGTATATTTAGAAGGCTCACAATACTCTTGATGATTTAACAGCCAGCTCTAAAGGCTGGTGTGAGCCATCCCCAGTGCACCCTAGTCCATATGTCAGTTTTGCTCGTGAGGCACCTTTTTCCTAGGATGTACTGTGCCCTTTCAACCCACATGCTTTCTTTATTTCCTTTAAGCTATTTGCTGTTGTCCTCATGAGATGAAAGCCAGGACTGGAACACACTGACACAGAAATGGACCCTGCAAGGGGTGTAGGTGCCGACGGGAGGGCTCTGGTCAGCGGTGTCAGCAAAGTCTCCCCAAAGGCCTAGGACAGAAAAGGGCCCAGGATGGTGGGGGAGGGGGAGGGAGCGGAGACAGGAGGGGGCGGGACTGCGGTGGGGCGGGGGCTGGGGCGGGGCCAGGAGGGGCAGGGTTGGCGTGGGGCAGGGTGGGGAGAGGGCGGAGACAGCAAGGGAGGGGCGGGGACAGCAGGGGACAGGGTGGGATGGGGTGGGGACAACAGGGGCGGGGCTGGGATGGGGCGGGGTCAGGAGGGATGGGGCAGAGGCTGAGACACCCGGTCCCCTCCACCCCGCCCCCCCAGGCCTGGAGGAGAAGAAGGGCAGTGTGTTGGGGACCCGGCTTTCAGCTTACCGGTGCAGCTCAGACTCAGGGTGGCTGGAGTGCACCGGCCTGCAACTGGGTCAGAGACCTTCTCTAACATCTGTTTTTCTGGAGATGTTGAGCCTAAAGTATGGCAGTTGAGCAAGCAAGTGGGCAGGATATTTACACAGCAGGGACTCTCTGAAAACCCAGGGTCCTGGCCAGCCATGGGGTGCAGCTCCCTTTTACCTCTGGGTGGTCCCGACGGTAAGTACACCAGGCGATGCGGGCGGCTGCTGGAGTGGAGTGCCGGGGGGAAGCCTGGGATCTAGGCTGAGGGGACAGCAAACCTTTTAAGGACAGACTTCAAAACATACCAAATTAATTGTGAGGCTTTTTTTGGTTAATGTCAGAAAAATGGAATGTAGTTAAAATGCAATAATGTTAAACAGCTTGATTTTATTGAGGAGTGTCCTAAAAAGATATAGCCACTTATGTCATTTTACAATTCTATTTGTTCTAATAATGTATCTTTTTTATATTCCCCCGCTGGGAAAATTTTATGCTGCATGAATTCATTAATGTCTCTTCCTCTGCGTGCTTATCTTAGGCTAAGAATGAATAAATTTTCTACTTCGCCTCATTTGACTGTGTAAGAGGGTCAAGAAGTGGACCCATCTCTTCATGAGGGTGTAGCAAGTTCACGTTGCAGAAGAACATGTGGGATGGAAAACCGCTGCTGTGGCCACCATAGAAAAACAACATGATATCATGTCCACCCTTTGCCTACAGGTATGACCGCCCTTTGCATATGCAAAATACACTCATCTCCTTCCCCAAGGCCTCCAACATCCCAGCCCTTTACAGCGTCAGCACAAAGTCCAGGGTCTCATCATCTACGCCAGGTCTGTAAAAGACCCCCGCTGTATTCCTAAGGTGCATTTACTCAAGTATAATTCCTCCCAGCCTGAAGACCTACAAACTAAAGGGGTCAAATTCCCTGTTCCACATACCCAACATTTTAACACAATAGGGAGGAAGGAAACCAGGATAGGCCTTTCTGATTGAAAAGTTGGAAAGTAGGAGGCACATTAGCCATCAAAGCCCACACAGCTAAAATCCAGCTGCTAGTGCACCGATTTTCCTGCTAGAGGTAGGAAATGTACCTCAAGTAGAGCTGAGTGTTTGTTCTATGTTCTTGCCTCTCCCTCCATGCTCTTGACTCCATCCTCTGAGTCACCCTTCCTTTTCCCTGAAAAATGGTTCATATTTTCATCTGATTACCTCTCTTAGTCAGCTTCCTGGACATAGAAGGTTGATGTTCCAGAGACTTCTAATTTTGAATTGTCCCCTTTATTCAGAGCTGACAATGCTTCCACCTATACAATTCTCTTAAACACTTGGTGGATTTCCTACAAACTTTGTGGGGGTCTCACTCCATTATACAGAAGATACTATCACAAGTCTCTCAGTCTCACTGAAAGAGTCAATGAGGCATGCCTTAAATCCTTCTCAAGTCTCAATAAAAGGTATGAAATCCACACTTTTTGTAGGGTCCAGCCCTACAGGGTCCTTTGAGTCCCTCTCTGCTGGTGTGAAGATGAGAAACTGTGGAAATAAAAGACACAAGACGTAGAGACAGAGAAAAGAGAGTTTGGGCCTGGGATCCACTGCCAACCAAAGCGTGGAGACCTGCAGTGGCCCCAGTGCCTGGGCGCTCTGACTTTTATTGAGTACAGAGCTTGGGGCAAGGCAGGTAGGGCATGGCCTTGGTGGTCGGTGATCGGGTGAAGTACATCACGTGCCATAGGGATGAGGCCCAGGACGTTCTAGTAGCCGAGATGAGGTAAGGAGCATAGTGTGTTAACACTTTTTCCGTACTTGTCAAGAAAGAACAAAGACATTAAGATTTATATTACTTTTACTGATCATCCCTTCTAAGAGAAAAGGAACCAGGTGCAGAAGTGGAACACAAGAGTGGACATGGAACGTGACCACTGAAGCCAGCATCACATAGAGACAGTTAAGCCCCTGGATGTCTGTGGGCTTACCTGACAGCCGTCAGGCCGACCGCAAGAGCCTGGAGGAGTGGAGTTTTCTCCTAACTCCTCCGGGGAAGCAGACATCTCTGACATCTCCTGCAGCTTACTAAACAGTGGGCGCTTTCCCAGCACTGGCACTGCCGCACAGCCAGGGCGCCCTCCAGCGACCCTTACACGGGCGTGACAAAGGGCTTAAAGCATCTTGCCTTAGGGTCATTCCTTTCTCAAAGTCACCCCAGGTCCACACTTCTGACCTGAGAGGCATTAGTAAAGGAACTAAGATCACCTATGAATAACTAAGATCACATATAAATAACTAAGATCACCTATGAATAACTACCATGGTTATATCTGTAGTTATTTTCTTCTTCATTATTTGTATGGGAATAGGCTGAGGCTTCTGACTCCTGCCTTGGCACTTACGGGGTCTCCTCCCACACTTTTAATCTGAACTTTACCCCACAGCCATAGTTGACTTGAAACACACCGAGTTCAATCTTTGCCATGAAGCATTTTCTTACTGTGAGCATTTTTTTTGTTTGAAAGATGCATATGAGAAACAGTTTATCAAAACCCAGCCAAGTCCTGACACTTTTATAGTTTCTTTAAATTTTGCTCAAAAGTGGGACATTCCTTCACTATTTTATCTGTATTACACTCAACTAAAAGAAAGCAGTTGCCAATCACGACAGTTGGCCTGAAAGTCTCTTTAGTCAGACCCCGCAGCTCATGGAGTGTGTTTTTTGTTGTCTGGTTTTCCCGAAGGATGTTTTAACTAGCTTCTCTGTTGCTACATGACAGCAGTAACTTCTTCCATCTTCCCATACGTTCCCTCACTGGCCTTTAAGACTTTGCGATCAGTCTCCTTGGGGTGCCTCAGCCCACACTTCCATCCCAGACATGGCTCTCCCTGTTTTAGGCTTTTGTTTGAGTAGCAGCTCATGTCAAAGGCACTGTTCACTTCCCAAGCAGTGCAGCTGCAGGCCTGGGCAACAGAGAGGAAGTCCCTTCTTATTCATACAAAGGGCTGGGGGAGGCTCAGGTCCCTCACAGAAATTCTCCACTGCTTCACCTGCCCAAATGCCCCATCATCCCGTCATCCCAGCCCAGCCGAAGTTCCTCTTCCGCCATGTGGCCTGCCGTAACTTCTTGCCTCGAAATGCTTCCCTGTCTCATGTTAATCCTCTTCTCTTGCAGCACTTTGTGTAGAGTTACTGATTTATATATCTCATTATTCTCATCTTGGTAAATTCTGGGTTGCACAGCATGAGGTTTGTAGGGCTGTTGGCCCCACAGGGTCATGGGGTGTCCCTTATGCTGTGCTGAGGTGCAAGATCCGAGAAGTAAAGAGACAGGACACTGAAGAACTGATGAGGAGCAGCTGGACTCGGGGGGCCATGCCACCTGTGAGCGGGGACAGGCGAGGCCCTGAATGCACAGCAGTGTCTGTATTTACTTGGTACAGGCAGGGGGAAGGGCCCTAAGTCAGGTCATCATCTATAGGCTTAATATAGGGCATACATAATCACATGAGTCACAAGCGAGGGGACCACTGCATTATGTCACCTGGGCAGACAGGTCGGCCGTGCGCAGTAAGGGGCTGTGCCATGCGCAGTAGTAGAGGGTCGTGTGCAGAAAAGGGGTCCACCCCCATTAGGTCACCGAGGCAAGGAGGTGGGCTGTGTGCAGCAGGTGTCGGGCGCAACACTTATCTGGGGGCTGGAGACTTCAGAGGGTTTCTAATAGAAGGATACCGTAAGCCAGGGCAGTGGGAGCTGACAGACTTATGCTCTTCTCTTAAGATATTTATGGGAGGATGATTGGAGCTAGCACAGAAGCGAGGAAAGACTGACAGGGTGTACAGCCGCCGTGACTGGTCGCACCAGAGGGGTTCTTCTCCCTCAGTTACTTCCAGGATCTCAGGCCTGAGCCCTACTTTCCACAGGAACTGGATGCAAGGAACTACAGCTCCTGTATCAGGAGGGGAGGCTCTTGCTCCAAGCCTGCCAGACAGCGTATGCCCTTTCAGGCAGGGACCCACCGCCTGGGTCTTTGGTTCTCGTCCTGGTCTGGCTGTTTTCCCATGTGCTGCTTCTGTTCTGTGACTGCTCTAGGCATTCCTCCTACTACAGGATTCTATAAATCAGCACTCAATGTGTCAGTGCAGCTCCGACTACAATACCTATATGGTTATATAGAAAGATTATATGGAACTAAGTGTAATTATATATATAAGCTAGGTATAGTAAGCAGTGAGTTATGCTTCAGGCACTAACTGTGCCTGGGGTCTGCACAGTTCTTCCTCAGTGCCCATGGGGGTGTTACCCACAGGGCACGGTGGCTCACACCTGTAATCCCAGCACTTTGGGAGGCCGAGGCGGGTGGATCACGAGGTCAGGAGATGGAGACCATTCTGGCCAACTTGGTGAAACCCCATCTCTACTAAAAATACAAAAATTAGCTAAGACAAAAATTAGCTGGGTGTGGTGGCACATGCCTGTAATCCCAGCTACGTGGGAGGCTGAGGCAGGAGAATCCCTTGAACCAGGGAGTCAGAGGTTGCAGTGAGCTGAGATCATGCCACTGCACTCCAGCCTGGAGACAGAGCAAGACTCCGTCTCAACTCTCAGCTAACTTTTGTATTTTTAGTAGAGACGGGGTTTCACCATGTTGGCCAGGATGGTCTGGATTTCCTGACCCTGTGATTCTTCCACCTTGGCCTCCCAAAGTGCTAGGATTACAGGTGTGAGCCACGGCACCCAGCCAACTCTTGGTATGTTTCAGCAAAGAGACTGGCAGCATTTTGTCCCTGCTCTAGAGACCTATGGAACTTTCAACTTGAGAGAGATGATTTAGGGTATCTGGCAGAAGAAATTTCTAAGCAGCAAAACATTCAAAAGGTGACTTGGATGCTGTTAAAAACATTCTGCTTTAAAAGGGAAACAGAGCATAAAAGTTTAGAAAATTGGCAGCCTGACAATGCAGTAGTGAAGAAAAACCCATTTTTTGAGGGGAAATTCAAACCGGCTGCAGAAATTTGCATAAGTAACAAAGAGTCATATGTTAATCCCCAGGACCATGGGGAAAATGTCTCCAGGCCAAGTAGGAGATCTTCATGGCAGCCCCTCCCGTCACAGGCCCGAAGACCTAGGAGGAAAAAGTGGTTTCGTGGGCCCCGGGTCCATGTGCTGTGTGCAGCCTAGGGACTTGGTGCCCTGTGTCCCCAGCCGCTGCAGCTGTGGCTGAAAGGGGCCAACATAGAACTTGGGCTGTGGCTTCAGAGGGTGGAAGCCCCAGACCTTGGCAGCTTCCACGTGGTGTTGAGCCTGCGGATGCACAGACGTCAAGAACTGAGGTTTGGGAACCTCTGCCGAGATTTCCTATGTATGAAAACGCCTGGATGCTCAGGCAAAAGTTTGCTGCAGGAGCGGGGTCCTCATGGAGAACTTCTGCTGGGGCAGTGCAGAAGGGAATTGTGGGGTTGGAGCCCCCACACAGAGTTCCTACTGGGGCACTGCCTAGGGGAGCTGTGAGAAGAGGCTCACCATCCTCCAGACCCCAGAATGGTAGGTCCACTGACAGCTTGCACCATGCGCCTGGAAAAGCTGCAGACAATGCCGCCATGAAAGCAGCCGGGAGGGATTCTGTACCCTGCAAAGCCACAGGGGCGGAGCTGCCCAAGACCATGGGAACCCACTTCTTACATCAGCATGACCTGGATGTGAGACCTGGAGTCAAAGGAGATCATTTTAGAGCTTTAAAATTTGACTGTCCTGCTGGATTTCAGACTTTCATGGGGTCTGTAGCCTTCTCATTTTGACCAGTTTCTTCCATTTGGAATGGCTGTGTTTATCCAATCCTGTATGGAAATGCCTGTACATTGTATCTAGGAAGTAACTAGCTTGCTTTTGACTTTCCAGGCTCATAGGCAGAAGGGACTTGTCTTGTCTTGTCTCAGATGAGACTTTGGACTGTGGACTTTTGGATGAATGCTGAAATGAGTTAAGACTTCGGGGGACTGTTGGGAAGGCATGATTGGTTTTGAAATGTGAGGACATGAGATTTGGGAGGGGCCAGCGCAGAATGATATGGTTTGGCTGTGTCCCCACCCAAATCTCAACTTGAATTGTATCTCCCAGAATTCCCACATGTTATGGGAGGGACCCAGGGGGAGGTAATTGATTCTCATGACGGTAAATAAGTCTCACGAGATCTGATGGTTTATCAGGGGCTTCTGCTTTGCTTCTTCCTCATTTTCTCTTGCTGCCGCCATGTAAGAAGTGCTCCTCACCTCCTGCCATGATTGAGGCCTCTCTAGCCATGTGGAACTGTAAGTCCAATTAAACCTTTTTTCTTCCCAATCTCCAGTATGTCTTTATCAGCGGTGTGAAAATGGACTAATACACATGTTTTATTGGTGATCAAGAGACATTTTAAATTTTTCTATGACTGTGGATTTCTCTGCTTCTCTCTCAGACTCTACCACTTTGTTTTCTGTAGCTTGAGGCTGGCATCTTCCTGTGGGCTGGGCCCTGTGCTGCCAGCTGAGCCTGGTCTGCTGAGCTCCTTGCCCATGGTTCCTCCACCTGGTGTTAATGCATCCACCCCAGCTTTCCAGACCTCCCTTTCCACTTATCCTTCTGTGGCCTGATGTTGAGGGCACATCTTCTGCGGGATCCAGTCTGACCATTTTTATCTTTTAACTGAACTTTTTGTGCATGTGTGTATGTATGTGTCTGTGTGTGAACATGTGCATGCATGTCTATGCATGTGTGTATATGTCTGTGTGTGAATGTGTGCATGTGTGTCTGGGCATATGTGTGCATGTGTCTGTGCATGTGTGTGCCTGTGTCTGTGTGTGCATGTGTGTGCCTGTGTCTGTGTGTGCATGTGTGTGCATGTGCACGTGTGTCTGTGAATGTGTGCCTGTGTGCATGTGTGTGCATGTCTGTGTGTGCATGTGCACATGTGTCTGTGTGAATGTGTTCATGTGTCTGTGCATGTGTGTGTGCATGTGTCTCTGTGTGTGCATATGTGTGCATGTACACGTGTCTGTGCATGTGTGTGCATGTGTCTGTGTGTGCACGTGTGCATGTGTGTCTGGGCATGTGTCTGTGCACATGTGCATGTGTGTGATCTGAGGCATCTTGCCCTGACTGCTGCTTTCTGCTCCAGTTGCTCCTGGCTGAGCATCAGTGTGGCATCAACGCACCCCCTCAGCACCTGGACACCACTCCAGACTTCTGAGCAGAGGCTGACCATGCAGGGGGACTTAGTGGCTGCCTCTCGTGCTGGCCATGGTTGGTGAGCTGTCCAGCTTTCGTGCTGGCTGTGGTGGGTGTGCTGTTCAGATCTCCTCTCCCAGATCTCCCAAGGGCCAGCAGTCTTCCTCTAGCTACAGGGCCTGGGGCACTTCAGCCCACCTGGGCAGATGTTTGCCAGGCCCATGGGGATCAGCAGGCTCCCGCAGGCTCTCCCAGAGCCACATGCAGCAGTGCGACTGGCAAGCCCCACTCTGGGGGGACCCTGCTGCTGCCAGCCAGGCCTGTGGGACAAGCACCGTCTGACATCTTTGCTGAAGGCCTGGAGATGAGCATCCCCTGCTCTCTCCTCGACGCTGCAGAAGAACCACACATAGAGAGGGTTGGGGAGGGCAGTCCAGGCAGACCCCTGGATTTTCCTGCCATACTGCACAAGCGTTCATTTAATCTTGCTTTTTTAGGCAATACTTTAAAAACGCAAAGCCCCAACAGTCATCTTCCGCTTGAGAAGCCAGATCATTCTAATTTGAGCGGAGCTGCTGTGCCCTGCCCTGTGAATGCTGCGGTCCAGACAGCTGACAAGGACACACTGTATTTCCATTCCAATTCTGGGAGTGCTCTCCAGCCTCTGGGGGAGAAGGACCCATGAAATATTCAAAACATAAGTGAATAAAATATCTAGGTGCTAGATATGGGCCAGGAAGTGTGTGCGATGGTGAGAAGCCGCTGGAAGAGATGGTTCCTGTTTTTCGTTCATTCCTCGGACATTTATCAAGCTGACAAGTGCAGCAGAGATGCTTCGGTCAGCTGTAATTCCACCGGTGGTCTGCTGGCTAGAGAGGTACCTGCGGCCTTCACATCTGACGGGCTCCCAGGTGCTGGGGCTGTCCCTGTGTGGTGTCCCCAGAGGGCCCTGCAGGTGTCATGCTGCTGCTCCACACTGCCACCTGCTGTCAGCACCTGTGCAGTGTATCCAGGTCTGGGGCTAGAATGAAAAATGCATCTGGTAACCAATGAAATCGGCTTGTCATGGTGCATTCGTCCATTCTCACGCTGCTATAAAGACATGCCTGAGACTTAGCAATTTATAAAGAAAAGAGGTTTAATTGGCTCACGGTTCTGCAGACTGTTGCGGAAGCATAGCGGCTTCTGCTTCTAGGGAGGCCTCAGGAAACCTGCAGTCATGGTGGAAGGTGATGGAGGAGCATCTCACATGGCGGGAGCAGCGGGGAGTGCCTCGCACTTTTAAACAACCAGATCGCAGGATAACTCACTCACTGTCATGAGAACAGCACCAAGACGCGCGAGCCCACTCCCAACGGACCACGGCCATGATCCAGCCCCTCCCACCAACCCCCACCTTGAACGCTGGGGATTACAGTTCAAGGTGAGATTTGGGCAGAGGGGACACAGGTGCAAACCGCATCACGTGCCGTCTTTCTGCATCTTCCAAGTAGACATCCAAGACTGATTTGCTACCAGAGTCACTTCTGTAATCTGTGGCTCCATATGGAGAAAACAAAAGCCCAGTTGGGGAAAATGAATACACAGCATTTTGTTTCTTACCCTGGAGCCATTTCTGGCAGTTTGCCAGCAAGCACACAGACCCACAGGGCAAGCTTGGCGCATGCCCTGGAGTGCTGGTCTCGCTCATGGATACGCAATCCAAAGCAGTATTTTGATGCAAACACGTGTACTCATGGCAGGGAGGGGCATGGGCTTTCAGGCGGGAACCTCACCCTCATCCTGACAGGCATCACGCAGAGCACACCCCAAGCAGGCTGCAGTGACGTGGGAGGGGCTGGCGCTGGCCCTGAGTGCAGGGGAGCCCTGCCTACCTGCTGCCTCCTGCTAAGCTTGCCTGGGTTCCTGCCTACGGACCATGGGAACTCCCTTAGCACAGGAAGGGAGTCTGAGGACCAGTGTGACAGCAGCCGCCCCCCGACTGTGCAGCAATGTTCACTTCTTCCCACATGCTCCCACCAGACCAGGTCAGCCCTTCTCTTACTGAGGGGCCAGAAAAGTCCCCCCAGGTCCAGTCCGGCACTCCAGGCAACGCTCATTCCTCTGGCAGTCCCAGCATCTCCCTTCTCAACATGTGGCATCCTGGGATGTACCCTAAATTTCACTCGCTCAGAGTGCCCTAACTATGGCTGCGGTGAGCAGGGGAGGATGGGATCAGGTCGGCGGGCTGCAGGTGGGCTCCTGGAGCGGGGACAGTGTTCTGAGCTCTGTGCCTGCAGCTGGGCCCTCAATAGTCGGGGCAGCGTCTGCACCCTCACCAGGCTTTGCAGATAAGGGTTTATTGAAGATGATGGAGGTGACCCACACCATCCCCGCTGAGGGGTCTGGTGAGGGGGCTCCCTCTAGAATGTAGGCGAGAGGGCAGCACCCTGATGGTGAGGGTGCCCACCTGGGGACCACAGTAACATCTGCAGGGGCCTTCCTCCAGTGACACACCCTTCTCGGAACCTCACACTCACCCTCAGCTTTCAACCGTGGAGACCTAACGTGTCTCCTGGTAGAGTCCTCACTCCCTTGGCTAAAACTTCTGAAAGCTGCGAGGCTGGGCTCCCTGACTGGGACAGCACCGGCCGTGGGCGGGTCATTAGCATCGAGTTCCCACCGTGGAGTGCCCAGGTGCTTTCCGCAGCGGCTGCGTGCCGGGCCTCTGGGAAGCCAGCAAGCCCAGCTGATTCTGCATCCGCCCACCAGCCTGGAGGTCAGAACCACTGTGTGGGTGATTCTGCTCTCACCAAAGGAGCTGGCAGGAGCCCACAGTGGGGCAGTTAGGCAGGGAATGCGAGTCCACGTCCAGAGTGAGGGTTGACTCCAGCTCCTTCAGGATGGAGGGGCCAGTGTGACCCGCCATCCTAGGCCCCTGCGGCCCTGGCTGCTCCTGGTGGAAAGAGGGCCATGTTGCCCATGCTGTGCCTATTCCCTCCGGGCTGCTGTGGCCTCTGGAGCAACTCCTGGGACAGAGTAGGGAGGAGGCTGACGACAATGACACAGGGTGGACCGAGCTTGGCCCTCCCAGACACCCATGTGCTCCTTCCTCAGACTCGCGCAGGGCTGCAGTCATGGTCTTGCTCCCCACCCCACCTGCAGGCTGCCCCTGCCTGGATGCAGACCACCTCGACACTCCCACGCCTCCCCCCAGAAGGACCTGGGCTCCACTTTCTCCAGGGCCCCCTGTGATATGCCAGGATCCATCCTGTAGTCCCAGCTACTGAGGAGGCTGAGGCAGTAGAATCACTTGAACCCTGGAGGCAGAGGTTGGAGTGAGCCGAGACTGCACCATTGCACTCCAGCCTGGGCAACAGAGGGAGACCCTATTTCAAGAAAAAAAACAACACACTATGCAAATCTCCATCACCCACGCTAAGCAGCATGCTCAGCAGAGCCACCTGCCCAAGGCGGGAACCTCTTCCTCCGCCCGCAGCTCACGTGGAAATGGCAAAGCAGGCATCACTGTGTGTGCACCTGGAGACCTTCTCAGGCCTGGTCTCCTGCCACTGCCTCCCCCTGACATTGGGGGCTGCTGGGAGTGCCAACCTGTAACCCTCGTTGCGATGGCACCTGCCTGGTGCAATAATTCAGACATTTGTCTCCCCAGCCCCATGCTGAAACCTGAACCCTGATGTTGGAGGTGGGGCCTAACAGGTGTTGCGGTCATGAGGGCTTGGTGCTGTCCTCCTGGTCATGAGTGCATTCATGCTTTACTCCTTAAGGACTGACTGTTAACAATGCATGGCACCTCCTCTTCCCCCTCTCTCTTGCTTCTTCTCTCACCATAGGATCTGCGTGTGCCTGCTCCCATCACCTTCCGCCATGAGTGGACACTTCCCGAGGCCTCACCAGAAGAAGATACTGCCACCAGGCTTCTTGTACAGTCTGCAGAACTGTGAACCAAATAAATCTTCTCTTAATAAATCACCCAACCTCCCAACACACATCATCCAACACACCAAACAGCTCCTTGGTCAACCTCAGATTCAGGACCCATCCGAGAGCTATTTCCTTGAAGAGAGAAGAGGAGAGTTGTTTGCTGAAGAGGACATGGCTTTGCTCAAGAGCCCTGCAGCCCTCCACTATGGCTCTCTGATTCTCCTCTCTGAGTTTGTGGCAGACCTGACAGACACCTCAAGCATGGCCAGGCAGCAGACGCTGGGTGAGAGGAAGAAGCTGAGCCCAACTTGTCTGTTGGAAATAGATGCTCGGTGCCACAAAGAAAGAGCGCTGAGACAAAGGATCTTTCAGCAACGCAATTTTTACTTCCTGGACTCAGGAAGGGTACCCTCACTAGCCATCGTGCCAGGAGAGTACAATGAACAAAGGAAAACACACAAATTTGTCCCTTACGCATTTGGGGTCATCCTTACTGTTGTGTCTGATTCTCATTGGCTGGAGCCAACCTCACAATCTAAACTAAAACCCGATTGGCTAAAAACTTAAAACTTTTCTAAACAGGTAAAAGCAATGGAGAGCTGGGACATGCCTGTGAGCAGGTCCAGCACAGATATCTTGGTTAAAGTTCAAGAACATGGAATGTACTACGTGGCTGTAAGCATGGCATGTCTAATAGCTACATAGGATAGGGCTTCACAGAGTTTTTAGCACACTTATTCTTTTTTTTTTTGGAGATGGAGTTTCGCTTTTGTTACCCAGACTGGAGTGCAATGGCGCGATCTCGGCTCACCGCAACCTCCGCCTCCTGGGTTCAAGCAATTCTCCTGCCTCAGCCTCCCAAGTAGCTGGGACTACAGGCACGTGCCACCATGCCCAGCTAATTTTTGTAATTTTAGTAGAGACGGGGTTTCACCATGTTGACCAGGATGGTCTCGATCTCTTGACCTCGTGATCCACCCGCCTTGGCCTCCCAAAGTGCTGGGATTACAGGCGTGAGCCACCGCGCCCGGCCGCACACTTATTCTTTAACAAGAAAGGAAACTTTAAAAGGGAACTTTTCACTTCCAGCATCATCCCTCCTCAGACTCCAGCATTGCCAAGACCAGAGTCCTCCACAAAGACAGAGAAGCAGCTGCTGCATGGTTTTGCACAGTTAAGTACGTGGACATCTTAAGGAAAGGATCCGACATCCTTCGGCAGGATCTCCCTCCAGGGCAGGGAGTGACTGGTCAGCAGCCTCAAGTACCTGGAAACTGTCCACATCAGGCAAAGTGGCGGGAGAGACACAGGTGTTTCCACAAGCATTTAAAAGAAAGGGAAGAAAGTTATTGACAAGAAGCCTCCCCTATGGATCAGGCTTTAGCGTTTTGATGGACCTGGCCTCTCTTGGAAGCAAATCTCTGGATGGAACCCATGTATCTTTGGGCCCTCAAAGGCAGCCTGACCTTGACACTGAGTGCAAAGCAGACTCAGCTGCTTGTGTTTAATGGGGATTTGCATAGTTTTGTGTGTATGTGTGTGGCTTTTTTTTTTTTTTTTTTTTTTGAGACTGAGTCTTGCTCTGTCACCCAGCCTGGAGTGCAGTGGCGCCATCTCAGCTCACTGCAACTTCCACCTCTTGGGTTCAAGTGATTTTCCTGCCTCAGCCTCTCAAGTTCCCGGGATCACAGGCATGCGCCACCATGCCCGGCTAATTTTTGTATTTTTAGTACAGACAGGGTTTTACCATGTTGGTCCGGATGGTCTCAAACTCCTGACCTCAAGTGATCCTCCCGCTGCGGCCTCCCTAAGTGTTGGGATTACAGGTGAGAGCCACAGCGCCCGGCTGGGATCCGTGTAGTTTTGTCCGTGCTGTTACATGGTGCACTGGGCACAGCCAGCCAGTCCCACTCCACCCCGTTACTTTATTCTCTGATGCAGACATCGTGTGACGGTGGAACAGCCTTGCCAGCCTCACCTGGGGCCTGCCAGAGGATGGGTATGAGCCGCCCTAGAGGAGGGTCCCCAGGGCCCACTGCAGAGGTGACACGATCCACACCATCCCCGCTGAGGGGACCCACACAGTGACCCTCCCACACACCCCACCCCAGCCGGCCACTCGGACCAGAGAGACGCTGGGGAGGAGACAGAGTGACGTTTTCCCCCAGAAACACCCCCTTTCTCCGCCATCCTTTCCAACCCACTGGGCTTGGTCAGGAAGCCACTGGTCAGTGGGGGTGGGGTGGGGTTAGGGGCACGTCTGTGTCCTGTGAAACCCTAGCAGGCACTCCAACTTGGGATTCCCAGAGCCTCTGAGGTGGCTAAGAGCAGGATAACAAACCACCTTAAGGTTTTCAGCACTTCCCTCAATGGACACTACTCCCTATGCTGTTCCCATCTCAAATTTTATCTGTTGTTTCTTTTTTCAAAGTAGATCGCCAGAGGTTGGAAATCAGATCGAAGGTCAGCGTGGATCTTAACATCATTATACATCAGGGAAGTGCAAGTCAAACCTAAGATGAAACACTCTTACTAGCATGACTAAAATTTAAAAGTCTAGCTGGGGTGGGCACGGTGGCTCACGCCTGTGATTCCGGCTCTTTGGGAGGCCAAGGCAGGAGGATTGCTTGAAGCCCGGGAGCTCAAGATCAGCCTGGGCAGCAAAGCAAGACTCTGTCTCTACAATAATTTTTTTTTAATTAGCCAGATGTGGTGCACATGCTGGTGGTCACAGATATTTGGGAGGCTGAGGAGGGAGGATCACTTGAGCCCACGAGTTTGAGGCTTGAACTGTGATGATGCCAGTGCACTCCAGCCTGGGCAACAGAGTGGGACCTCATCTCTTGAAAAGAAAGAAAAAAGAAAAGAAAACAAAAGAAAGGAGAATAGGAGAGGAGAGGAAGGAAACTTGATATTTCAATTATTTTAAATTTGTTGAGACTTGTTTTTTTGGCCTAACAGGTGGTCTATCCTGGAAAATGTTCCATGTGCTGAGGAAAAAAACATACATTCTGTGCAGCTGTTGGATGGAATAGTCTGTAAATGCCTGTTAGGTCCATTTGGTCTCAACCATAGTTTAAACGCAATGCTTATTTGTTAATTTTCTATCTGGATGATACGTCCAAGGCTGAAGCAGTGTGCTGTTGAAGACCCCAGCTGTTTTTATTTTGGAGTCTCTCTCTCTCTCTTTAGATCTAATAGTGTTTGTTTATAGATCTGGGTGGTCTGGTGTTGGGTGGATATATATTTACAATTGTTACAAATTCTTGCCGAAACAGTCCCTTTATCATTATATAATGACCTTCATCTCTTTTTAGTTTTTGACTAAAGTGTGTTTTATCTGATAGAAATATAGCTACTATTGCTCACTTGGGTTTCTGTTTGCATGAAATACCTTTTTACATTCTACGTCCCTTCACATTTAGTCTGTGTGTCTTTATAGGTGAAGTGAGTTTCTTAGAGACAGTATATAGTTAGGTCATTTAAAAAAAATTCATTCAGTCAGTCTATATCTTTTAAGTGGGGAATTTCATCCATTTACCTTCAGGATTATTACTGGTAGGTGAGAATTTATTTTATGATTTTGTTAATTATTTTGCATATCCTTTGTTTCTTTGTTCCTTTCTTCCATCTCATTATTTATCATTGAGGTTTGGTGGTTTTCTGTAGTGATAAGGTTTCACTCTTTTCTCTTTTGTATGTTTGCTTTACCAGTGAGTTTTAAACTTTTGGGTGTTTTCATGATAGTGATGATCACCTTTTCACTTCCAGATGTAGGACTCTCTTGAGCATTTCTTGTAAGATCAGTCTAATGGTGCTGATTTCCCTCAATTTTTGCTTGTCTGGGAAATATTTTATTTCTCTCTCATTTATGAAGAATATATAGCACGGTATTCTTGGCTGACTTTTTTTTTCTTTCAACACTTCGAATATATTATCTCATTCTCTCCTGCCCTGTAATGTTTCTGTGGAGAAATCTTATGTTAGTCTCATGAGGATTCCCTTATATGTGACTTGATGATTTTCTCTTGCATTTTAGAATTATTTGTCTTTTGCTTGAAAGTTTGACTATAATGTCCTGTAAGAGGACCTTTTGGGGTTGAATCAACTTGGGGACTTTGAGCTTCCTAGATGTCAGTATCCATATCTTTCCCCAGATTGGGATTTTTTTTATTAGCTCTTATTTCATTAAATAAGTTTTCTTTGCCTTTCTCCTTCTCTTCTGCTTTTGAAATTCCCACAATATGAACATTTGTTCACTTAATAGTGTTACATACTCCTTGTAGGCTGTCTTCACTCTCTTTCATTCTCATTTCTTTTTCTCTCTGATGGGGTAATTTCAAATAACCAGTTTTCAAGTTCAGAAATTCTTTTTTCTGCTTGATCAAGTCTGCTGTTGAAGCTATCTAGTGTAATTTTGATTTTATTGCTTGGATTCTTCAGCTGCAGGATTTCTATTTGGCTCTTATTATTTTTACATCTTTGTTGAATTTGTAGTTCACATGATGAATTGTTTCCCTGATTTCATTGAACTGTGTATCTATCTGTATTCTTGTATCTCATTGAGTTTCCTTAAGATCATTGTTTTGAATACCTTTTCTGGCAGTTAGTTGATTTCTCTTCACTGGGGCCAGTTAGTAGAGAGTTATTTTGTTCCTTTGATGACATATTTCCTTGTCTTTTTATGTGTCTTGTGTCCCTTTGTGTTGATGTCTATGTATCTGGTGGAAAAATTGCTTCTTTAAAACTTTCTAGAGTGGCTTTCATAGAGAAAGGCTTTTACCTGCAGTGGGTTTTAGTGTGCCATTGGGAAGGGTATGGAGACTTTCTGGATCAGTGCAGGGTATGATCTCTGAAGTCTTCTTCAGCTATGTTCAATATCAGCAATGACTGCAGACCTCTCAGTAGACAAGGCTTGGTGGGGACAGTGTAGGTTGTTAACATTCTCAGTTCAAGGGCTGTTGGGGTTCTTGTATTCTCATTTTTCCCCCACAATGGGAAGACTAGCCAGGGGGATTCCTCAGACTCTAGGGGACTAGTTCAGTTCCAGGGAAGCAGGCAACTGAGTTGTTTGGCCTGTAGGGTGGGAGGTCTGGGCTAAGCTACTGCTGTTTCTCTGGGATGTGGGGCACTGCGTCAGCTCAGCCCTGGGGTGTGCAGCTGGTCAGCTCCGCCAGAGCACTGATTCCCCTTGGGGTGGTGTGTCGCTTCTGCTCAGGCCTGAGGGACAGGACTGTCCTTGGTGGCCCAGGCATCATTTCTCTGGATGCAGAGTGCTTCTTCAACTTGGGTTCCAGGAGGCACCACTGCTCTGAGCAGCCAAGGTGTTGTTTTCCCTGGAGGCAGTTTATGACTTCAGCTCCAGCCTGAGGGGGTGAGAGCAGGTGTTAGAGTGGCCCCACCTTTGCTTGGCCCCACAGAGAAGGGGTAACAGCTGCCTGCAGCTTGGCTGGGGGATGTGAAGCCACTGGGCTGGGGTGTTCGGGCAGCAGCTTAGCCTCAGGGGTAAAGGGGAGCCGGGGCTGCTCCCCCAGAAACAAGACACACTCCAGCTGTGATTCCAGTTCCAGGATGGCACTGCGAGGGCCACAGGCCGGGAGGAGGCACAGTGTCGGCTCCTTCTCTGGCAGGAGCACATCAGTGTGGCCTCCAGGCAGCTCACTCTGCCCCGGGCTTCATGCCTGTGAGGACTGCAGGGGACCCCAAGGATGAGGGTGCTAGGTGTCCATGGTATTGGTGGAGGATGCTGGGTCTTCTTGATTACCTCCTCACCAAAAGGAAATGTTCTCCTGGGTTCCCCATTAGGGGACGGGGTGGCAGGGGCCTAGCGTTTCCTTCTGTTCTTTTTGTGACTGTCACGAATTTCTAGGCTCACCAGGGTTTCTGTTGCTCCTCTGATGTGTTTTGGAGCTTTCTGTGGGGATTTTCATTAACATTTCATGGCTTGTGGCCGGGTGCGGTGGCTCACACCTGTAATCCCAGCACTTTTGGAGGCTGACGCAGGCGGATCACCTGAGGTCAGGAATTTGAGACCAGCCTGGCCAACATGGTGAAACCCCATCTCTACTAAAAATACAAAAAAAAAAAAAAAAAATTAGCCAGGCGTAGTGGTGTGTGCCTCTAATCTCAGCTACTTGCGGGGCTGAGACAGGAAAATCGCTTGAACTTGGGAGGTGCAGGCTGCAGTGAGCCGAGACCACACCATTGCACTCCAGCCTGGGCAACAAGAACAAAACTCTGTCTCAAAACAAACAAACAACAACAACAAAAAAAAACATTTCCTGGCTCGTTTACTGTTCTGGGTCTTTGTGAGGGACCCAGTGCTGGGGGCATCTAGTCAGCTATTTCACTGATGTCATTACCCCCACTTTTTTCTTTTATTCCATATTTTTACTGTACATTTTGTGTGTTTAGACACACAAACACCACTGCACTACCGTCGCCTGCAGTATTTAGTGCAGTCACACGCTGCGCAGGTGTGCAGCCCAGGAGTGAAGCGCTGTGCCACACAGCCTCGGCCAGTCGCAGGCTCCACCGTCCAGGTGTGCGTGAGTCGCCTCTGATGTTCTCACGACAGCGAAGCTGCCTACCGAGGCCGGTCTCAGAAAGCCTCCCTGTCATTAAGTGAGGCATGACTGTAGCACTCAGGAACAAAGAGGAAGGAAGTGCTGATGCCTGGACCCCAGGATCATTCTGCCGAATGAAGGAAGTCAGATGGAAAAGTCTACACAGCATAACCGCATGGATCCAGAATCCTACTGCAAACCCACGGCACTGGCAGAAGGCAGACCTGCGCTTGCTGCGGATCCAGGGCAGGTCGGCGGGAGGGACCATGAGAGGCAGGAGGGAATGCTGAGGGCCACGGAGATGGGCTCGCGGTGTCACGTGTCAAAACTCCACACGCCGTGCACTTTAAACACAGGCAGCGTGACTACGTGCAATTATGCCTCAACTCTGCCTCACTAAGGCTGGAGGAAGGAACAGAAAACAACGGAAAAGTCAAAGTAAAGCGAATTCACGTACGAAATGCCAACCATTTACAAATGCTCCAAACCGAACGTTATGAGCCTTTTCCATGATTAATGCGTCAGGGAGAAATCAGAGTCCAAGCTGCAGCTATCCTCACTATTCGTGAGTTAGGAGACAATCGCCGCGTCCTGCTTGACTTCAGGGAGGGTGGTGGGTGTTCCCAGGGCAGCTGCAGCCTCTCTGTGCCTGGGTGAGTCGTGCCCTGCTGCCCCGGGCGGCTCTGCTCTGACCCACGCCTGAGGTTGCTCGTATACTTGTGCATATTAGTTTGGACTTTGAGGGCTGCCTGCCTTATTTTATGCTAAGGTGCAGTTCACAGGCAGTAAAATGCATCAGTTGTAACTTTACAGCACCACAGTGTTCACACCTATATACGCTCATGTGACTGGCCCCCTGAGCAGAATATGGAGCATTTCCGTCTCCCAGGAAGTCCCCTCCTGCCCCTTGCCAGGCGGCAGCTCCCCACCCTGCCCCTACCAGATACTCACAGTCTGGTTTCTACTCCGGGCTTCGCTTTGCCTTTCTGGAACTTTGGATGAAGTGGGATGCTTGGTGTGTCCTGAGCTGTGGAGTCGACTGTTGCACTCCATCTGAGCTTTGAGACTCGTGTGGTTTCTGTACCTCGAATGATCCTCTTTCTCTTTCCTGCTGGGTTGCGCCCCCCACCCGTGTGGGCCCTGATTTGCACATCCATCCCCTCTTGGGAAATGCTGGCGCCATTTCCAGTATGGGGTGTTATGACAAGGCTCCTGTGAAGATTCTTCTCAAGCCTGTTTGTGGACAGATGCCCCCCTCTCTTGGGCACACAGCTAGAAGGAGCACTGCTGGGCCACAGGGTGGACATACGTTTGGCTTTATTAGAAACTGTCAAAATGCTTTTCAAAGTGATCGTACCGTTCACACCCCCACCAGCATCGTACAGGACTTCCCACTGCTCTCCGCCCTTGCCGGCCGGCACTTGGTACTGTGAGCTTTTTCAGTGTTTGCCGTCCTGGTGGGGGTGTGGTGGTATCTCGTTGTGGTGTTAATTTGCATTCCTCTGACGAATACGGCTTCTGTGCACATTTTCACATGCTCTTGGGCTGCGTGGATGTCCTCTCCTGCGAAGCGTCTGCTCGAGCTCTGTCAATGCTTTTGTTCAGTCGTTGGTCATTTTCTTCATTACTTGTAACTCTTTATCTATCTGTACAGAAATCCTTTGCCGTATAAATGTATCGCAAATATCTTCTGCAGACTCTGGCTTGCTCTTTCATTTTCTTGATGGTGTCTTCTAATGAATTTGTAGTAGCTATAGTACTGTCATAGATATTCAGAGTTTTCTATCTGCTTGTGTCAATTTTGGTAGCTTGTGTTTTTCAAGGAATTTGTCCCTCCTTCCCTCCCTTCCTTCCTTCCCTCCCTCCCTTCCTTCCCTCCCTCCTTTCCTTCTTTCTTTCTTTCCTTCTTTCCTGACTTCCCTCCCTCCCTTCCTTCTTTTCCTTCCTTCCTTCCTTCCTTCCTTCCTTCCTTCCTTCCTTCCTTCCTTCCTTCCTTCCTTCCTTCGTCTCCTCAGCCTCCCGAGCAGCTGGGATTACAGGCATGAGCCACCACACCTGACTAATTTTTGTATTTTTACCAGAGATGGGGTTTTGCCATGTTGGCCATGCTGGTCTTGAACTCCTGGCCTCAGGTGATTTGCCTGTCTCGGCCCCTCAAAGTGCTGGGATTACAGGTGTGAGCCACCACGTCCAGCCAAATTTGTCTATTTCATCTAGCATGAAGTTGCTTTTCATTTTTATGAAGTCCAATCTGTCAATGTTTAATTTTACATCAGTGAGATTATTCAGTCCTGCCCAAGAAATCCCCACCAATGCCCAGTCCAGAGGTGTCGCCTGTTTTCCTGCAGAAGCATCGTCGTGTCTGTGTTGCTCGCGCCCCGTCCCCTTTGGATCTATGACCTGCTTCCAATTAGCTTCTGTGTGGAGCAAAAGAAGGGCCAAGGTGCCTTACTTTCCCGATTGACATCCAGTTATTGCAGTACCACGGAGTGAAAATGCTTCCTCTCCAGGCAGGCAGCCGTGTGTGTTAGGGGGTCTGCACTATGAAGTTCAGATGTCAGCTGACCGTGTGTGTTAGGGGGTCTGCACTATGAAGTTCGGATGTTAGCTGACTGTGTGTGTTAGGGGATCTGCACTATGAAGTTCGGATGTCAGCTGACCGTGTGTGTTAGGGGGTCTGCACTATGAAGTTCGGATGTCAG
>PVKV010027261.1:0-20236 GCA_004027835.1 Alouatta palliata | reverse complement strand
CTTCTTTTCTTTTTTTTAATTTTACGTTATTTTTTTTCCCGATCCTCCCCATAATTTTTCTATATGTTTCACAGAAATGGCTTTAGTCTTCAGGAACTGAAGTTACTCTCAAGGAGACTTTACATTTAATTACTCGAATACACACTTAATTTCCTACAAGATTCTTGGAGGGACACTCACCAGGCCACTGATTTCATGGAGTTATGACCTATACGGGTTTTTATCTCTGTTAAAGTTACTGACCTTTTTTTTTCCGCTTGAAAAGTGACCTTGGTCTGGTAACTTCTTCATTGTCCTCTCTGAAAAGATACAGCAAAACCTTGCTCTCTCAGCAGCCTTTTTCAGCTGCTACCTACCGCTATGTGCTGAATTTGAATTTGAGCACACTTCAGTATATGATTTTATTGAGCTAATGTTATCTGACTTTTTAAAGCTGCTACTCTGCAATGCTACAGTTAAACCTGCATCTTCTTTTTTCATGTTCACATGCCTTTTCTGGAACTGCATATAAAAATATGTTTTCATTATCTCTGGGTTGTGGAGTGAGCCGGGTTCCCTGGGACAGTAACTTGTTTCTACCAGTGGCTAGTTCTAAGAGTAGGGGAAATCCACCTGGATTTGAACTACTTGCAGCCAGTATGATTTGCTGAAACGTTTTAACTTCTTTTGAAAGAAATGCTGCCTAGTCATCTTGAAACTTACAGGAAATCAGGCCAAGTGAAGGCTCTCCTGGCTTCTGAGTGGTTAACTGCAAATTATTAGTGATCAACACCATTGTTTATTTGCAACTGCCGGATTATGTTAAACGATTTGGAAGGAAAAAAAAGCTTTTGTTAGGTAAATTGCACATCCTCCTCTCCTACCTCACCCTCTTCTTGTCTTACTCTTTTCATTTGCTTTGGAAAATCTTTCCAGTCTTGGTACTGATCACATGTATATAGTCTTAGTGGCAATTGAATCGGTGTATTTTGTCCTAAAATATACAAGAAACTATGTGCCCTACCCCCTGCGTTTTCTACTCATCATCCCATGCTTTTTAACTTTCGTAATGATTAAGATATCTGCCTGAGAAATAACCAGGCTTCTTCCTCTGTCGACTTCCAACCCTCTTCTAGGTCTTGCGTCAGTAGATGCATAGCCAGTTGCAGTTGGTTTGGATTGTACTGTCTTAACTATGCTAAGTATTATTTTACACGGTGTGGAAGAGCATATGCTTTATTCTAAAATGCTGGGTAACAGAATGTTCTAATTTGGGGAGAGAGGAAGGAGTGTTTTCTAGGGCCTTAGCAGGAGTAGGTCTGCTGAAATTCAGCTAGTTTGAGAAATCTGGATTTTTATCAAGGGGTGGAGAGGAACAGTTAGGGGCTAAAATTATGTGCAAGTGGGGGTAGGAAGGAATAATTTAGGAGATGAGGACTTTCCCAGTCCACAGTGGAAAATTCTTAATCTTTCCTATTCTCTTGTATTTGTCTGCTTATCATATATTGATGGAAGAGTGTGTAATCATTCTGTGTCAGAGCTATAGTATACCTTAGCCATTGTTTACTGAGAGGGTGGGAAGAGGGATTTCAGAATATTCTCAGCTTGTCAAAGGGCATTCCACCTTCCTGTTGTACCCTTGGCCATATGGTTGAATCCAGGACTTCAGATGATTCTGAATCCTCACCACCATGGCCATTGATCTAGTTCAGTGTTTCCCAACTCTGAAATGTTGATACAGTTCGAGACTAGCAGCTTGAGGAATAGTGACCGTGGACCCATCAATTAATGGGGGACTTAAAATGATAGTAGTTCTGCAGCTTCACCTCTAGATGATCTTCATCAGATTCCTAAATTGCATTTACTTGATAAAATTTTCGATACAGCACATCAGCATGTCTCTTGCACTACCCAAAGCAGTATTAAAAAGGAAAATATGTTGACAGTTACTATCTAGTTTGGTTTTTATTTGAGATACAGGCTTTTCTAGGAAAAGAATGCAAGAACAAAAATAAAAATAAAGAGATACAGGCTATCTACAACCACATGGTTGTTTGTGGAAATGTTAGCAAAAAGCAGTCTGAAATCTTTCTCCTTATCTCATTTTAGAAAGAACACAAACAGGTTGGGTCCTGGCTCACATCTGTAATCCCAGCACTTTGGGAGGCCAAGGTGGGTGGATCACTTGAGGTCAGGAGTTTGAGACCGGCTTAGCCAACAAGGTGAAACCCTTGTCTCCACTAAAAACACAAAACTTAGCCAGGCATGGTGGGGCATGCCTGTAATCTCAGGAACACAGTCATTATAAAAATAAGCCTCTAGTTTTATTTGGGAGGGATCAATATACCGTATTTGAATTCTGAATATCACGTCAGGAAAGCAGTTTTCGATGCCATGGCATATAATTAAATGTTTGTGTGTTTTTTTTTTAAAGACAGGGTTTCACCATGTTGGTCCGGCTGGTCTTGAACTCCCGACCTCAGGTGATCCGCCCGCCTTGGCCTCCAAAGTGCTTGGATTACAGGCGTGAGCCACCGCGCCCAGCCAATGTTTGTGTGTTTTAATATACAGTTGGTCTTTCCAACCAAACATCAGTTTTTTTTCTTCCTTTTTTTTTTTTTTTTGAGACAGAGTCTCACTCTGTCACCCAGGCTAGAGTGCAGTGGTGCCATCTTGGCACTTCTGCCTCTTGGGTTCAAGTGATCCTCCTACATCAGCTTCCCGAGTAGCTGGGACCACAGGCATGTACCACCACACCTGGCTAATTTTTATATTTTTTGTAGAGATGGGGTTTCACCATGTTGGCCAGGCAGGTGTCAGACTTCTGATCTAAAGTGATCTGTCTGCCTCAGCCTCCCAAAGTGTTGGGATAAGTGTTGGGATTACAGCTGTGAGCCTCCGCACCTGGCCTATCACTTTTTAAGATGGGGACAAATTGAAATCTGCTGTTGTTATGTATTACAAATGTTATGAAAGCATATTAAAATGTACTTTCTGGGGCCGTGTGTGGTGGCTCTTGCTTGTAATTCTGGCACTTTGGAAGGCTAAAGCGGGCAGATCACTTGAGCCCAGGAGTTCAAGATCAGCCTGGTCAACATAATAAAACCTTGTTTCCAAAAAATACAAAAAAATAGCCAGATGTCATGGTGTGCGCCGGCAGTCTCAGATACTCAGGAGTCTGAGATGGGAGGATTGCTTGAATCCAGGAGTTCAAGGTTATAGTGAACTATGATTGCACAACGTACACTAGCATGGACAACAGAATGAGACCCTGTCTCCAGAAAAAAATAATAAAAACTGTATAACTTCTTTATTGGAGACTATATACAAATTGTGACCTTTTTTTTATTCCTAAAGGCTGTAGTGAGGTTATAGGTTTACTGCAGTAGATCTTAAATTTTAATATGCATCAAAAATCTCCTAGGTGCCTGTAAAAAAATAAAGATTCCTAGTTCCTAGCCCAGCCCTACAGAATCAAAGTGTTTGGGATAGAGGTGTGGGATTCTGATGTAGCCTATCTGCAGACCCCACTTGGAGAAAGCATTTCTGTGAGAAATTTAAAAAAAAAGATTGAGAAATGCTGTGAGCTGCCTTATTTTGCAGAGGAGGAATTTAAAGCACAGAAAAGTCAAGAGACTCAGATTTACCTGGGGTATCCAGCTAGTTTTTTGGCTCCTGCAGGTCAGAAGAGGTTAGGTTGGCTGACTACTCTGGATTGGTGCTCTTTCCATTAGATCATAGTCCAGGGATGTGCAATCTTTTGGCCTCCCTCGGCCACATTGGAAGAATAATTATCTTTTGCCACACATATAATACACTAACACTGACCATAGCTGCCACACATAAAATACACTAACACTGACCATAGCTGATGAATGTTTATGATTTTGTGTTGGGCCCAGAGGCCGTACATTGATCAAGCTTGGATTAGGCCATGATGCCTCCTTGGTGGTTTGTCTAACTGGCTGTAAATTAGAAGCTATAAGATAATGAGGGCAAGGATACTTTGATTCCCTCAGAACAATAATGACTAAATTGGCACTTTATAGTGCAGAAAGTTTGTGCTGCTTAAACCATCTGTGGCAAAGGACCAGCTTTGTAAGGGTTTCCCTCCACCCCCAATCTGTTACCAACTAATATTTTTGTAAAATGCAAGAAAAATGAGTCACCAGAAAAATCATGCACTTGGATGTCACAGCAATGTCAAAGTGCTGGAAATGTTTCTAAATGCTTACTGTGATTTTCTGTGTTTATCTTGACATGAATGGGCCTCCAGCAGTCTGACACACACACTTTGAATAGTATTGTTCCAGGTGGTTCTGAGGACATCTTAGGAACTTGATCTTAGGTCTTGGTCATTTTCTTCCTCATGCCACCTATAATTGAAGCTACCAACTGAGAACTCCCATTCCTACCTGGGGAGAGAAGTTTCATGATTTGGTGATTTCCTAGGTCACAACTACAATTAATAATACTTAGGGATTAGTTAAGGAACATTTACCTTTAACATATTTATTTTTATTTTTTAAAACCAGAAGATTTACTGAGTGACTAATTGTTGAAATTCTTTTTTTTTTTTTTTTTTTTTTTTGAGACGGGCTCTTGTTACCCAGGCTGGAGTGCAATGGCACGATCTCGGCTCACCGGAACCTCCGCCTCCTGGGTTCAAGCAATTCTCCTGCCTCAGCCTCCCGAGTAGCTGGGACTACAGGCACGTGCCACCATGCCCAGCTAATTTTTATATTTTTAGTAGAGACGAGGTTTCACCATGCTGACCAGGATGGTCGGGATCTCTTGACCTCGTGATCCACCCGCCTCGGCTTCCCAAAGTGCTGGGATTACAGGCGTGAGCCACCGTGCCCAGCCCTTGTTGAAATTCTTAAGATGAACTGTATGCTGCAGCAGCTGCCCTCTGGGATATAGGTGTTGTTCTTTCACAGAATCAATGCCTGAATCTGCTGTATACAATTTTTAAGTGCCTCATTTGACCAGTTTTGGTGGTATTTTGTCTTTTAGCCTTGGCACTCCAGTTATCCTTCTCTTGCGCTTGGCAGGATAGCATAGCCACGTTTGCCAAAGGTCGACTTCTGAAGGTGGTAGGCCTTATCATGTCTTATTGTGACACTTTCCAAACAATGATGTTCCCTTCATCATCTTTTAATTATTCCTCCTTACAAAGCAGGGATACCCTATCAGCAATGTGCCCAGAGTAGCCAACCTTTAATATATTTAAGAGTAAATTGAGGCTAGGTGCAGTGGCTCATGCCTGTAATCTCAATGCTTTGGGAGGCTGAGGTGGGTGGATCACTTGAGGTCAGGAGTTCGAGACCAGCCTGGCCAACATGGTGAAACCCCATCTCTACTAAAAATACAAAAATTAGCCAGATGTGGTGGCACACACCTGTAGTCCCAGCTACTCGAGAGGCTGAAGCAGGAGAACTGCTTGAACCTGAGAGGCAGAGGTTGCAGTGAGCCAAGATCATGCCACTGTACTCCAGCCTGGGAGACAGAGCAAGACTCTGTCTCAAAATAATAATAATAATAACTTTATAGAACTAGCACTGGGGGCTTGTGTCAAGAGGCATATTCCCCTCTTTTGACTAAATACTGGAAAGAAGTTTCTAACTGCTTGGCCTATAATTTAACTTACAGTTAAGATGCTTAAAAATGGGAGACAGAAAATAAAATTTAGGGGGCGTGCAATTTCTTTGAGACACTTTTGTGTTTGCTTTTTAGAGAGAGACCTTTTGTAAATAGTCTACGAAGATACATTATTAGTTTTTGTGGTTATAATGTCAAAGTTAGTGTTGATTTGGAGCAGGCGGGGAGATCTTTCCATGCATGCTTTCGTCCTGGTTCGATTGCTTAGTTAGATGAAATGTCAAACTTGATAGATTACTAGAGCTGTTATTTTGGTAGTTAAACAATAATGAAACTGTTTGAATGTTTTCGGAGAACACTGCTTCCTGTGTCTGGACTTTACACTGGAGAAAGTTTCAATTGTTCACAAGCAATAGTGGTTAGAAAATGCAGCTTCTGTGGCTCCTAACACAGCTGTCTAAATTACTAGCTATATGGGGGCGTTTGGACAAGCACAGCTTAACACTTTTGGAAACAATTTGTTTCTGATTCCAAAAATGTCCATGGTTGTTCCCTGAATAGCTGAGAAAACTAGAAATGGGAGAAAGGTATTGCATGTGTCTAGGTTGTTCCAGTCAAGTGTTTTTTCTTTAAGCATCTCTAGAACAAATTTATCTTTCTAACTAAGGATGAGAGGTTTATGGGACTGTTGTAGCAGCCCCCTGGGCCTTTCTTTCCTTCTTAATGACTATTCAGCAGGGTAGCATGTTGTCAGCTTGTGTGCCAGACTACAGAGGGCTTGGGTTATTATAACCTTGATTAGGAAAGAGGGATAGGGAACAGGAGTGAGAGGACAGATGTGTTTTGAAAGTCCCACTGTCTGCTCTGCGAAGGGTTGAATTTTCACTTTGAACTTCACTGTTGTTTGGTGATAGATGTAAAACTGTCTTTACAGACAATCTCCTTTCCTATTGAAATCCATATGTTGGCCACAGGAGCTTGGGGAGCATTGGGCATGCTCAGCAGGATTTATTTCAGTCATTCCACTGTGTCAGATGATACTTTTTCTGAATGAAATTGTATGCATTCTTCAGTGGGAGTTAGGGGAAGGCTTATCCTTGTCTAAAAGCATGAGAGAATTTTGTGTAAGACAGATCAAAAGACTGGCACTTCTTTTGCTATGTGGTGCTTCTCTTTGTGCCCTATTTTACCTGTATGAAAATTACCAACAGTTATTATGTGCTGTCCAGGTGCCAGGGACTTTGCCATATTAACACGTTTGATCCTCCCAACAACCCTATGAGGTGTGTAGGTGTTATCTGTGTTCCACAGATGCAAAAATGCTGCACAGAGAAATTAAAGTTGGTGGGAGGGCCCAAAGCCACACAATGTTGGAACGCAAGTATTCCAGCTGTAAAGGTTGAGCTGTCAACCACTGGGCACCAGCTGCCTCACACTCCATCAGGATGATTACCTTTTGAATGGGTCTTTACAAATAGGTTCTGTTTCATATGTGGACTTAAAACTATACTTTTTAACATGGGGCTACTTGTGTGGAATGTGATTTAAAAATGATATTAGCAATACTTCTTACTTGTTTTAGTTTTGTTAGCACTGAAGGATGTTTTATAGTTTATTCTAAAATTGTGAACACCTTTTTGATACATAAGCCAGTCACCCTTAAAAATACATTCGGCTGGCCAGGCGCAGTGGCTCACGCCTGTAATCCCAGCACTTTGGGAGGCTGAGGTGGGCGGATCACCTGAGGTCAGGAGTTCGAGACCATCCTGGTCAACATGGTGAAACCCTGGTCTCTACTAAAAATACAAAAAATTAGCTGGGCGTGGTGGTGCGTGCCTGTAGTCCCAGCTACTCGGGAGGCTGAGGCAGGAGAATTGCTTGAAACCGGAAAACGGAAGTTGCAGTGAGCCAGGATCGCGCCACTGCACTCCAGCCTGGCGATAGAGCGAGACCCTGTCTCAAAACAAAACAAAACAAAACAAACCCCCCCCCCCCACACACACATTCGACTAAATAAATAGCTAAACCATTGGATTAGAGAAGAGTTCACTGGTAGGTAGTTTTTATGGGTTTTTTTTTGGTGGGGGTTGCGGGGGCCTTCCTGTTTGTTAGTAGGTCTTCCCAATGAGTTGAATTCTACATAAGATACATAGATGTTACTGCCCCACAGGGCCTCATCTTGTAAGTGGTGTTAGTTGAATAAATGATGATTCACAATTTTCTTTTCTTTTTTTTTTTTTGATACGGAGTTTCGCTCTTACCCAGGCTGGAGTGCAATGGCTCGATCTCGGCTCACCGCAACCTCCGCCTCCCGGGTTCAAGCAATTCTCCTGCCCCAGCCTCCCGAGTAGCTGGGACTACAGGCACGTGCCACCATGCCCAGCTAATTTTTGTATTTTTTTTTTTCAGTAGAGACGGGGTTTCACCATGTTGACCAGGATGGTCTCGATCTCTTGACCTCGTGATCCACCCGCCTCGGCCTCCCAAAGTGCTGGGATTACAGGCGTGAGTCACTGCGCCCCGCCTCACAATTTTCAGTAAGAGGACTAAGTCAGTGTAGAAAGTAAAAGTTGGTTATCTGGGCTTGAGGCAAATATTCTGCTTTCACTACATATGAAGACGTCCTCTGAGGATGGGGCCAGAGAATCACAGAAGCAGCATTGTTTTTATTTTTTCCACCATCTCTCCCACAAATCTGTCTTCTTTTGTAAGTAAAACTATTTGCAGTATTTGTCCGTCATATATCTTACCTGGAAACCACGTCTTTCACAACTTACTTGTTTAATTACTGCGATTTTTGGATGTTTCTGATAGCAGACACTGCCTGCTAAACTAAAATTGCAATGAGAGTTCAGAGTTCATTCATTCTGGACTGGTTACTTCTGCAGCCTTCTGGCCCATTACTCATGGCTTTGGGGAGGCTCAATAAAAATATTGTGACAGATAGGGCACAGATAGTGCCTGAATGTATTTCAGATAGTTGGGTCAACAGCCAGTCTATGCTTAAAGAATTATCTCTCCTGCATAGTAGAGACTGCAAAACAGTGTGAAACATGCTATACTTTATAAACTTTTTGCCTTTCTTAGTTCCCCCATAGTGACTGGACAGTTGACTAAATAATTGCCCCCTTTTATTTAAACTTTATTTTTAGGTAATTATAGATTCACAGGAAGTTGCAAAAACACTACACAGTTCCCATGTACCCTTCACCCATTTTTCTCCCAGTGGTTATGTCTCATTTTGCCATAGTACAATATCAAAACCAGGAAATTGACATGGTACACTGTGTGTGTGCGCAGTTCTGAGCCATTTTATCACATGTCTTGATTTCTGTAACTGTTTTACCACCACAAAGATCTCCCTTGTGCTACTCCTTTATTATCATACATATCCCCTTTTCCCTACTGTCCTAATCCCTGGAAACCAGTAATCTGTTCTGTTATCGACAGTGTTGTCGTTTCAGAAATAGTATGGAATTGGAATCATAACAGTATGTGACCTTTTAAGACTAAGTGTTTTTTTGTTTGTTTTGTTTTTTATTTATTTTTTATTGACTAGGTGTTTAAAAACATATGCATAGAACGTTGGAACTTTTTTGTTGTTGTTGTTGTTGTTGTTTTTGTTTTGAGACTGTGTCTGGCTCTGTCTCCTAGGCTGGAGCGCAGTGTTGCAATCTCAGCTCACTACAACCTCTGCCTCCCTATCTGAAGCCGTCCTCCCACTCCTCCCTGAGGAGCCGAGACTACAGGCGTGTGTCACCATGCCCAGCTAATTTTTGTATTTTTTGTAGAGACGGGGTTTCACCATGTTGCCCAGGCTGATCTTGAACTCCTGAGCTCAAGTGATTTGTCTGCCTCAGGCTCCCAAAATGCTGAGATTACAGGTGTGGGCCACTGCACCCAGGCTGGAATGTATTCTTTGTAGAGATAGGTCTCACTGTGTTTCCCAGCCTGGTCTTGAACTCGGCTTTTTTCTCTTAGCGTCACACCCTCCATCCAAGTCACTGTGTGCAGCAATAGTTTGTTACTTTTCTTGCTAAGTAGTATTCCATGGTGTGTATATACCACAGGCTGTTCAATTATTCACCTGTTGAAGGGCATTTTTGTTGTTAGCAGTTTGGGGCTATTACAGATAAAACCATAATGAACATTTGTGTACAGGTGTTTTATGGACATTAGTTTTAATTTCTCTGGGTTAAGTATCCAGGAATGAAATTGCAGGATCTTAAGGTAAGAATGTGTTCAGTTTTCCAAAGAAATTGCTAAACTATTTTTTTTTTTTTTTTTTGAGACAGACTCTCACTCCATCACCCAGGTTGGAGTGCAGTAGCACAATCTCAGCTCATTGCAGCCTCTGCCTCCTGGGTTCAAGCAGTTCTCCTACCTCAGCCTCCCAAGTAGCTGGGACTATAGGCACGCACCACCATTACCAGCCAAATTTTGTATTTTTAGTAGAGACAAGGTTTCACCATGTTGGCCAAGCTGGTCTTGAACTCCTGACCTCAGGTGATCTGTCCACGATGGCTTCCCAAAGTGCTGGGATGACAGGCGTGAGCCACCGCACCAGGCCAAAATTGCTAAATTCTTTCCCAGAGTTGCTGTACCATTTTATAGTCCCACCAGCAATGTGTGAGATCCAGTTTCTTTGCATCCGCACTAGCATTTGATATTGTCATCATCATTATTATTTTTCTTTGAGCTAAAGTCTTGCTCAGTAGCCCAGGCTGGACTACAGTGGCATGATCTTGGCTCACTGCAACCTCCACCTTCCAGGTTCATGCAATTCTCCTGCCTCAGCCTCCCAAGTAGCTGGGATGACAGGCATGTGCCACCATGCCTGGCTAATTTTTTATATTTTTAGTAGAGACTGGGTTTCACCCTATTGGCCAGGCTGGTCTCGATTTCCTGGTCTTAAGCAGTTCACCTGCCTTGGCCTCCCAAAGTGCTGTGATTATGGGCATGGGCCACCATGCCCGGCCACCATTTTTAATTTTAGCCATTCTAATAGATGTTATATCTGGTTTTTAAGTTCATCAGATTACTTAGTAAAACTGATTTGACTGACAAAGATTTTTGAGTTGTACTTTTAGCTCTCTGGATGAATCTGCCTCTGTATAGTGTCACAGTGATCTGTTGACTGACTTTTTAGCCCTCCCCAACATGGTTTCCTTGACCGCAAGGTCCTAGACAAACTCTTTTTACCCAGCAGTAGATAGCACAGCACTCCTAGCACAGTACTGCCCATGGACAAATAATGCAATTTCAAACCTGTGAATTTCTGGTTAATTCTTTATAAATTTGCCTCCATGACTATAGCTTTAAATATACTGAAAATTTGGCTTCCAAAGGCCCTAAAAACTTTTTCAAATTGTTTTGCTTTATATTATTTTATCAAATACTTTATTTCTAATACAATTAAACTGCTCACACCTATAATCTCAGCACTTCGGGAGGTCGAGGCAGAGGAGGACTGCTTGAGCCTAAGTGTTCAAGGTCAGTCTGGGAAACATAGACACCCCATCTCTACAAATAATAAAAGATTTAGCCAGGCATGGTGGCATGTACCAGTGGTCCCAGCCACTTGAGAGGCTGAGGTGGGAGATTGCTTGAGCCAGGGCGGTCAAGGCTGCAGTGAGCTGTGATCATACCATTGCACTTCAGCCTGGGTGACAGAGTGAGAACCGTCTCAGAAAAAGCAAAACAAAACAAAACAACTAAAATAGCATGAAGCAGAAGTTAAACCCCCATCCCTACCAGGAATAACTGCTATTAAATGGTTTTAGACTTCTTAAATATATGTGTGCGTGATCACTCTCTTATGTGCTCACGTGTTCTCTCTTTCTCTCTGTGTGTATGTATATATTGTTCACAGTGCTTTTTTTTTTTCAAATGGGTAATGTATTATGGGGCATTTTTTCATGTGAATTTTTTTTTTTTTTTTTTTGAGATGAAGTTTCACTCTCATCCAGGCTGGAGTACAGTGGTGCGATCTCGGCTCACCACAACTTCCGCCTCCTGGATTCAAGCGATTCTCCTGCCTCAGCCTCCTGAGTAGCTGGGATTATAGGCACCCGCCACCATGCCCAGCTAATTTTGTATTTTTAGTAGAGATAGAGTTTCTCCATGTTGGTCAGGCTGGTCTTGAACTCCTGACCTCAGGTGGTCCACCTGCCTCAGCCTCCCAAAGTGCTGGGATTTCAGGCATGAGCCACTGTGCCCAGCCCCATGTGAATTTTCTTAAGAGGATCTTGGATGGAGCTTTGGTTTCCTTTCTCTAACCCTTGTCTGTTCTGTTATAAAAGGAATGAGAGAGGTATCTTTGAAAGACCTAAAGAAAATATGTTTTATTCCTTGTTACATGGGTTTGAGTTGAAATAAAGTTTTAGCTTTATTTGTGAGCAAATCGGTAGAATACTGGATGTTAGGATTCATCTATCTTCTTTATTATAAATAATGCAAGGCTGATTTTATGATGTGATCTCTTGCAGAACCTTGGGGGAAGTGAGAACTGTGAGCACAATAATCTTCAGAGAATGCACAGTCCTTTGGGTATTTGTCTACTCATCAGCTGCTTAGTCAGATGGAGTGTTTTCCTAAGTGCTACTGAAATGCACAGTTCAGTCTTTATTTTGAAATCTCTCCTTCTGCCTTCTCTCCCTCTTCCATTACTTTGATTACCTTGATGGGACATTCAAGCTGTGTGGTTGTATCCTTTTATTTCTATAGCCTGCAGAAGCTAGGTTGAAGATTAACTGTAGGTGAACAGGTAATCTTATCTACTTGGCTAGAAATCACCCTTCAAGATGAAACACATGTCAACAAAGGCCCCCTATACTTGAGGACATGAACAAAGGTAACTTAATCTTGGGGCCTTATTAGTGGAAACCAGGGTAGAGGTTTAGGAAGTTTGACTTATTGGAGGCAGGGCATGTGTGTCAGGGAGACAGAGCATGTGAATGTGTATATTAGGGGAAGAGACAAATTCAGAGGTATACAGTAAAGAAAAATGATGTATTCAGGCAACCTTCAGAGCTGAATTATAGAATCTTTGTTCTGAGAGGATGGTTACTGGGGCAAGGTAGTAATAGGACATGAGCCGGCTAGTCACTTCATTATGAAGCTATTAGAGTTTAGGTGGTGGAGTTTGATGGCAGGGATCTTTTCCCTGCCCTTCTTCTGTATTAGCTGCTCAGGAAAGAAAAAAAAAACCCTAAGAAATAGCCTTATATAGACAATTATACCCATCAAATCGTTCCAAGATTTCTGTTGCTGGGTTTCTGAAATGAGCTGCCCAAGATAGCAGTTTGGTCACGTCGCTGACTTCCTTTCTCCCAGTCTTGTCATCAGGTCCTCAGGCTAGGTCCTGACCCGTCTGGATTCTTTCTTTTCCTGCATACTTGCTACTTTTTCAGTTACTGACATATAGGAACGTAGTCATTCATTGTGCTCGAGGTAGGCAGTTGCTAGCCTCTTGATGCTGGATACCTTTTCTGAGCTATGAAGTATTATACCGTAGTGGATAATAAAGTACTCACAATTGCACTATAGAACAGATTCTGGTAACTGTACCAGTGGGGACAGACTGGGTCAACGTACCCTCATGCAACTGGGGGGTTGTTTTGCACTGAAGTGCTGTGAAGCAGGTTGAGCCTAATGCAGTGCCAGTTCCTGTATCTGATTGTGAAAGTGGCTTTTTAAAGATTAAAGGGACTGCCTGGTCCTTCAGACCCAAAGATGGAATGATCTCTGCCATGGCGACAGCCTCTCTCTCCCAGGAGAGGCCATTTTATACAGCAGGTTTGTGCTTCCAAATGTTACAGTAAGCCTGAGTTGGCTGATGCTCTGGCGATAAGTTGACATGTGGGCACTCTCAAGACATATGAGCTATATAGCATCCCATGATTTGAATTTCTGGGCAAAACTGGCTCATCAGGAAGTCAAAAGCCTCTACTTTCAACCTGTTCCTTTTGGGGGAGGTTTTCTCCTTTGTTTTATTTGACTATTCTGTTGAGTCAAGGGAACTTTAATTTTCAGCCATAAAAATTCCATTAAGCCCCTTGTATTGCATCCCAGTTGTGAAAATGTCTTATATAACAAGACTGTGGGTGACAGGTGAAATCCTTAATGGTAGTTAGGATAATTGTCTCTGAAGGCTTGAAGAAAATAATGGTTCAATCAACAACATAAATATGGTTTGTTACGTTCTTTGTGGTTCTTGTGCGTAAGGGGACTGATACGTAGGACCTGCTCAGGGTGACTACTGTTCAGCTTGGAGGTGTTTGAAAAATTTTTTTTCATTTTACTCTAAACGGTGCTTAGGGAACATAGCTGTGTCCTTTTTCTCAAAACATGATCCACGGGCCATCTGTATCAGAATTGCTCGGAAGGCTGGGTGCAGTGGCTCACACCTATAATCCCAGCACTTTGGGAGGCCGTAGCAGGTGGATCGCTTGAGCCCAGGAATTCAAGACCAGCCTGTCCAACATGGCGGAAACCCCATCTCTACTAAAACGCAAAAGTTAGCAAAGTGTGGTGGTGCGTCTGTAATCCCAGCTGCTTGAGAGGCTGAGGCAGGAGAATCGCTTGAACCCTGAGGTGGAAGTTGCAGTGAGTCGAGAGCTTGTGCCACTGCACTCCAGCCTGGCCAGTCAGACTCTGTCTCAAAGAAAGAAAAGAAGACTTGGAAGAGAGAGATACTTATTAAAAATTTGGTTTCTGGGGCCTCCCTCCATGTCTGCTAATTCAGAGTGTCTGAGGGACTGGGGTGGGAAATGTTCATTTTCAGTAAGCACCCCTGTTGATTCTTTTTTTTTTTTTTTTTTTTGAGACGGAGTTTCGCTCTTGTTACCCAGGCTGGAGTGCAATGGCGCGATCTTGGCTCACCGCAACCTCCGCCTCCTGGGTTCAAGCAATTCTCCTGCCTCAGCCTCCCGAGTAGCTGGGACTACAGGCACGTGCCACCATGCCCAGCTAATTTTTGTATTTTTTTTTTTCAGTAGAGACGGGGTTTCACCATGTTGACCAGGATGGTCTCGATCTCTTGACCTCGTGATCCACCCGCCTCGGCCTCCCAAAGTGCTGGGATTACAGGCGTGAGCCACCGCGCCCGGCTCCTGTTGATTCTTAAGTACCCCTAGAGTTGATTGTTGAGTATCATAAAGTTTACTTCATTTTTCATGCTTAATTTCTGTGATTTATTAGATGATAGATGTTTGGTTGCCATCCATATTGTTTTTCTTAAATAGTACGTGCTATAGTTAAAAAAAAAAAAAGGTTGGAAGATCCCTGAACACCAAAGATTGGAATTTGGCAATGTCATTAATTATCAACAAGGTGAGGCAGGCACTGATTCCTGGAAATTTACGTTTATCCATTTACCAACTTCTCAGAAAAAGAATGTGGACACTAGTAAGATTAATTTTGTTAAAAAGAAGACGTGCAGTATCATTTAGGATGCTGAGGGTAGGGAAGTAGATAAAAGGGAGGTGTTGAGAGGAAAGAGTGTGAAGTGAGAGCCAAGTAGTTTATAAGCAATACAAAGTTTAAATTTTTAACTGAATTTTAAACTACCAAGCAATATTTGAATATATGCTTGTAAAAAAAAAAAATTCAAATACTGAATTTTTGGGGGGTAATTTAGATAAAGCTAAACATAGCTCTTTGATCTTTGTTCCCATTACAGTTCTCTCCCTGCTGTGTTTGCATCCTCCTAGATCTTCTGTATGTATTTGGTAATTTTCTTTTTTTTTTGAGATGGAGTCTTGCTCTGTTGCCCAGGCTGCCGTGGAGTGTTGCAATCTTGGCTCACTGTAATCGCCATCTCCTGGGTTCCATCGATTCTCTTGCCTTAGCTTCCTGAGTAGCTGGGACTACAGGCGCGAGCCACCACACCTGGCTAATTATTTATTTAGTAGAGACGGGGTTTCACCATATTGGCCAGGCTGGTCTCAAACTCCTGACCTTGTGATCCGCCCGCCTCAGCCTCCCAGAGTGCTGGGATTACAGGCGTGAGCCACTGCCCAGCTGTATTTGGTAATTTTCTGTGGATTTGGAAGACTACAGAATCCTGAGAAATAGATGGATATTTTAATTTCTCTTTTGAAACCTGCTTATTGTTTATAATGTCAGATCTATTGCAGAAAAGAAAGCAAATGTGGGATATCAATGACATCACATATTTCTGTTCAATTAAAACAATGGGCACACACACATATACACATTCATTAAATATCTGTTGGGACCACCCTATTAAACATATAAACAATTTTGGGTGGTAAATTACCTGAGTTTTAAAATAGTGTGTTTTCTGTTTTTGTTGTTTTCTGTTTTGAGTCGGAGTCTTGCTCTTTCGCCTAGGCTGGAGTGCAGTGGCACAATCTCAGCTCATTGCAACCTCCGTCTCCAGAGTTGAAGCGATTCTCCTGCCCCAGCCTCCAGAGTAGCTGGGATTACAGGTGTCTGCTACCATGCCTGGCTAATTTTAAATTAATGTATTGAAAGAACTGAATCAGAAAGCCACAGTTATCTGGATTTTCTCTTTCTTATTTAAAGTTCACAAATATAGAATAGGCCAGGAGCTTTTCTAATCATGTGTTTTTTTCTAAAGGAGGTTCCATATTTGTCTGTATTTTGAGAGTTGTTTCATACTAGAATTTGTAACTTATCATCAACTACAGAAATTTTTTTTAAAGTGTGGTCGAAGAGATAATGGTTGTCAGCTGCTATAAAGATGTGTTTATCATTTGGAAAGGACTAATTAACATGAACTATAGGGAAACTTCTTTAAACAAAGCCATTTTCTGAAAGGAAAACACTGAAGGGGAGAAAATAAAACAGGGAACATTTTATAATACCTTACAAAAGCTCAGCGTGGCTGTCCTACTGGAATAATCTAATTAAGGAAAATTAAGTGAGTTGGATAAATAAGTTTTTTAAACTAGCCCCTTGAAAAGGAATAGAATTAAGTAGTATAGTTTTTAACCCAAATTCTGTCTGCAGGTACATTTTAATTAACCTAACATTTATTAATGACAAGCTCAGTTGGCAGCTACATTCAGAGTTCATGGTGTGTGAGACCTACCTTGAAGGATGAATGAAGCTAGGTGCAGAGGCCTCGAATGCCATGCTAAGAAAGAGCTGATGGCTGTGGGGAACTGTCATACATTTTAAGCAGGAAACAGAAGGATCTAATAGTTTCTCTCTTGTCAAAGTAAAGCACACAGAAATCAAGGACTTGATCTTTTGTTTTCTTTGTATAACACCAATGTCAATTCTAGCCTGTCAGGACAGTTTCAATAATTAATAGCTGTTGATGAGCCAGTCATTCCAGAATTGATTTTTTAATAAGCAGGCTAATAAATGAGGATTGACATAAATTTAGGGATTTTTCTTTTTTCTTTTTCTTTTTCTTTTTAAAGACTAGGTTTCACCATGTTGGTCAGGCTGGTCTTGAACTCCCGACCTCAGGTGATCCACCCACCTTGGCCTCCAAAGTGCTTGGATTACAGGCGTGAGCCACCACGCCCAGTCAATTTAGGGATTTTTCTTTTCAGAGCAATTGTTAAGGTGATTTTCGTAGTCTTCTATATTCCCTATGCATTAAATACATGTGATGGTGAATGATTTGGCTCTAGCATAGAGAATGTGGCAGCTGATTAAAAAAAAAAAAATTCCAGTGCGTCTAACTTAATGAGAGAACTTGAGTTGTCTACGGAAATAGAGAGGTCAGAGGAGGCCTAGTGGGAAAAAAGAACAATGAGCCTGGTTAGAACTGACAAAAATTCACTCTAATGATTTGACCAACTAATGATGACTGGGCAAGTTCCCTGAGTCCGCTGACCCAGATGTTCTAATTTGTAAATACAAAGTGACTTTTTTATCAGCTTCCTGGGGAAATCTTCAGAGCTGTTAACCTGCTATGTTCAGTAATCTTGCTGTTCCCAGCCATAGCCTGTTCTCAGATGAAATTTTAGAAACTGGCTACTGGAACTTTTTGGGTAAGGACTCTGGAGGTGGCCAGGTTACCAGCAGTGGGGGAATGAGGTTTACCTGCCTCTAGTAATCAGCACATGATTTAAAACAATCAGTGGAGAGCTGCTTCTTTCCTAGGTTGCAGTTGATTGCGGTTGGTTCAGGCTGAGTTGTTGGGGAAATACAAGTTTTGCCCAGTGTGAGTCAGCACTGCCCTGGGTAAACTGCCTGCTCTGTTGCAAGCTTGCTTACCAAAGACAAGTCCCCAGGCGGCACCATTCACTTTGCATGAAAGCTGCTGTTCTTGGTTCCTGAGATGATCTCATCTTGAACATGGCTCCAGCGACCTCAGCCACAGGAACTAGAGACAGCTTGCTTTCTGCCGTGGCAATGTTTTGAAACAGGCAACATCAGGTAACCCCAGCCTATTTTCTTAAGTTTCATTAGCTAGATGAAACTGCATTAGAAATGGGAAAAATCCTGACTTCATAAGTGAGTCAGGTATTTTTTTTTTTTTTTGAAACAGAGTTTCCCTCTTGTTACCCAGGCTGGTGTGCAATGGCGTGATCTCAGCTCACTACAATCTTCACCTCCTGGGTTCAAGTGATTCTCCTGCCTCAGCCTCCCAAGTAGCCGGGATTACAGGCCCGCCACCTTGCCGGCTAATTTTGTAGTTTTGGTAGAGACAGGGTTTTGCCATGTTGGTCAGGCTGGTCTCGAACTCCCAACCTTAGGTGATCCGCCTGCCTCGGCCTCCCAAAGTGCTGGGATTACAGGTGTGAGCCACCGCAGCTGGCCCAATTTGGGAATCTTAAAGTCAGTCCTTCAACTCTTTAGAACGGTACTTATGGGAAAAGTTTTCTTCCATTTGGGATCTGGATGTGGCATTAAGTCTAATTAAACCATTGATTATATAAACCCAGAGAAGTAAAACTTACGGTTTACGGCTTTTGCTGTAACATCGTTTGCTATTGTATTTTCTGTTTTGTGTGTGTGTGTGTGTGTGTGTGTGTGTGTGTGTGTCTTGTGAGAAACACTTTAGTCAGAGTAAACCATTGTTAAAGGAAAAGAGGTAAAGGACATTTGCTTACCTTCCTACTAACTAAATATTGAGTTTCGGACAACACTGGCTTACCAGTGAGTTTGTTCTCATATTCCTTTCCGAATTATTAGGAAGAACCTCCCTCATCTCTAATTCTACTAGGCTACTACCCTATCTCCTCTCCAAACTTTTGAGCCCTTCACCTAGTCAGACTATGTTATCTCTAGGTAGTCATCACCCTCAAAATTATGTTTCTGCTCCTTATAATTCCAACAAATTGCCCATGTTCTCTTTCACCTCAGACCTTTGCACATATAAGCCTTCTCTTACACACCTTCCCCAAGCTTAACCTGGCCAACTGGTTTCAGCCTAGAAGTCACCTCTTCCACAAAGCCTTTTCTTATTTACCAAGGCTGGATGAGTACTCAGGAGAACCTGGCATTTACTCCAATCATAGTGTGTATTGAGGATCAGGGTCTCCTTTGTTAGAATTGTATCTGTGGTACTTTGCACATAGTAGGTTCTCAGTAAGGGTCGAATGAGCAAGAGCCTGTATTGTACTTTCTCAACTTCTATCCTCTTGTCAAGTCTTCGTTACTTTGGCTTCTATCCCTTTTACCCTCCTTATCCTTTCCTGAAGATCACTAGTAAACTTTAAATTACCAAACCCGGTGTCCCAGTTTCAACCTCCATCTTAATCTCTGCCTAGCATTTAACACTGTTGAACCCTTTTTCCCCCAGCCACCCTCTTCATTTCTGCTCTGCTGAGTTTCCAGAGTATGCTTCTAGTATTTATTCTCATTATCTTGACTGTCCCATAAATGTTGAGATGCTCTAAGGCTTTACCTTAGGTATCTCTTTATTCTTCCCCAAACCTCTTCCTCCAACTCTCTCAAATATGCCTAAAAATTCAGATACCCTCATGCTTTACTGGCCCAGCTATCTCTCTCCAACTTCACATCCTTATTTCCGACTTGAAATCTTGACAGACTTTCTCCACCTTGACAAACCTACCAGGGTGTTCAAAAAACATTTTTTTTTTTTTCTGGCTGGGCGCAGTGTCTCATGCCTATAATCCCCACACTTTAGGAGACCGAGGCAGATGGTTCACTTGAGATCAAGAGTTCGAGACCAAGTTGGCTAACATAGTGAAACCGTGTCTCTACTAAAAATATAAAAATCAGCTGAATGTGGTGGCATGCACCTATAATCCCAGCTACGCTGGAGGTTGAGGCATGAGAATTGCTTGAACCTGAGAGGCGGAGGTTGCAGTGAGCCAAGATTGCACCACTGCACTCCAGCCTGGGTGACAGAGGGAGACTGCATCTCAATCAAAAAATAAAAACATTTTATTATTTATTTTGAGGCAGGGTTTCACTCTGCCACCCAGGCTGGAGTGCAGTGGCCCAATATAGGCTCAGTGCAACCTCTACCTCCAGGGTTCAAGCGATTCTCCTGGCCCAGCCTCCCGAGTAGCTGGGATTACATGCACATGCCACCATGCCTGGCTAATTTTTGTATTTTTAGTAGAGACAGGGTTTCACCATGTTGGCCAGGCTGGTCTCAAACTCCTGACTTTGAGGAATCTGCCCACCTTGGCCTCCCAGAGTGCTGGGATTATAGGCATGAGCCACCATGCCTGGC
>PVKV010027260.1:0-26672 GCA_004027835.1 Alouatta palliata | reverse complement strand
TGGCTCACGCCTGTAATCCCAGCACTTTGGGAGGCCGAGGCGGGTGGATCACGAGGTCAAGAGATCGAGACCATCCTGGTCAACATGGTGAAACCCTGTCTCTACTAAAAATACAAAAATTAGCTGGGCATGGTGGCACGTGCCTGTAGTCCTAGCTACTCGGGAGGCTGAGGCAGGAGAATTGCTTGAACCCAGGAGGCGGAGGTTGCGGTGAGCCAAGATCGCGCTATTGCACTCCAGCCTGGGTAACAAGAGCAAAACTCCGTCTCAAAAAAAAATCAGACAACCTATCATTTTACATATACATACTTCAGTGTATATATCTCACATATAAGGACTTTAAAATCTATCCATCTGCAATACAGTAATATATAATATTAATAACTTCTGTCTTTTAAAATTTAGTTTGTGTTCAGTATATCTAACTGTTACAAGAATGTCCTTTTATGATGGTTTGTTCAAATAGGGATTCAAATGACATTTGGTTAGTATATCTTAAGTCTTTTTATATACAGAAGTTACCTTCTCTGGTTTCCTTTTTTTAATGTCATTTATTTATTGAAGAAACCTGGTCATTTGTTCTATGGAATTTCCTACATTCTGGACTTGGCTGACTGTATCCTCTTGGTGTCTTTTAACTCTTCCTCTATATACTGTATTTCCTGTAATTAGTAGTTTAGATATAGAGGATTGATTAGATTCAAGTTCCAATTTTTTTTTGCCGTGAATACCTCATAATATTATAGTGTATTAAGAGACAAAACATCTGCTTGTCCCACTTTGAATGACATTAAGATTGATCAGTGAGTTCAGATCGTATCAGTGCAAGCCGTCCCCATCAACCTTTCATCTGATTCCACCCCTACTGGCTCTATAAATGGGGCTAGCTAATGATCACTGACCATTAGCTAGCCCCATTTATTAGAACCAGTAGGGAAGGAAAAATTATTGTTTTTTGTTAACTTTTTCACTGTTTTAGCAAACCTTCTCATTTTAGCAGTGATCATTAGCTAGCCCCATTTATTAGAGCCAGTAGGGATGGAAAAACTTTTTTTTGTTATTTTTTTCCACTTAAAAAAACTTGCTTAAAAAAACCCACCAATCTTTAAAATTCTGTACAACCTAAACATATAACTCAAATTCGAATTCCTTCACAATCTTCCCAGTCTGCTAAGTGGCAGAACTGTCACTCGTTTGGCACCTATCATCTACTGCCCTGTCACATAATTTTATCTGCCAGTTGGTAAGCTCCAGGAGATCCCAATTATGTTCTAGGTGTCTTTGTATCCCAAAGATGAACACAACACACGTACAACAAATACATAAAATAATTTTGATTGGTGAGTATTCAAATTAAAAGCCACCGACCCATGCACACACATGCAGCTACATTCCAAAATGGAAAATACACACACATAGACATGCAATAACACAAATTTATTATAATACACAGGGAAAAACAAACTCAAACTTTAACAATGTCCACAGAGTGTTCCAGTTTTTAAAAAGTTAACAGAAATAAAGGGTAATAGAACACAATGTCATAATTTTATAATTAAGGCTGTAAAATGGCAAAGTCCTATAGATATTTAAAAATCTATATTTGTATTTATTTACAATATACATATAGGTCCTCAAGGATTCATAGAGTTTTATGTAATAAACTAGATTTGGAACTGTTTTTGTTGTTGTTTATTAGGTAAGCAAACTCAAATAAATTAAGTCCTGAAAAGTGGGGTGAAATCCCAAAGGAACTCTATGTGACCACACAGAATTCTTTTAATAAATATGGCCCATATAAATTCTATATCCAGTGAAAATCATTTTGATCCACAATCATGTTGATGTTTCTATGGAGGATACTTTTGGCAGTTATGATTTCTTTTGTAGCATTCTAGCTCTCCACTTCTATTCATATAATTGAGTCTGTGTTTTATTATATGTTAGCTCATAGGCAAATTAAATATTTTAAAGACTGCAGGGAGGTTATACGAGGTTGTATGATGAAGGTTGGAAAGTATGCAAGAATTAAACTCTCCTGTTTCATCTATTTTATTTTTGCCTCCTTTTGGTCTCTGTACCACTTGGGATCTTTGGAAATGGTGTGATTTATAACAGCACCTGACATACCTTCTCATTTTAGCACAGGTTAGATATGAAGAGCCAAACCTGGAAAACAGTTAAGGAGTCCTGAGACCTTGCAGTGGAATAAATTAGAGCAGCAGTTTCCTTTAGCTGTGCTCTTTTGTCCTTTATTCTTTTTTTAAAAAAATATAAAATTACTCCCATTTATCATCCTTTACCTTCTCATAGTGTAATCAAGTGAAATCACAAAAAGTTACTTAAAGGCAAATAACCTTATGAATCTGGTAAGTGTAAAGATAAAAGGCCATGATACTGAGTAAAACTTAGGCATTGTTGTACAGTAAGTATATCTGTGTGTTCAGAATTAACTGGGGCCTTAAGTACTAATTGTTTAAAGTCCTATGAACATAAACAGTCCTTCAAAACTGAATATAAATAAAAGAAGAAAAAAATTGGGAAAAATTCACAAATGTCCAAATATTGCTATTTCTTGGACAAAACTCTACTAACTAATAGTTTTGGTTCTCTGACGAGAAAATGTAAAAATAACAGAATTTTAGAAAGTAGTAATTTTTAAGAAACAAAGTCTACGCCAAATGAATTTCAGTCCTTCGTTATATGGTTTATAGGTCTGGAAACAGAAATCCAGGTTGTTGATTAATTCACAATTTTGGAAAATATTTTATTGTGCAGTGTAACTTTAATTATATAATCTATAGCTATTATGTAGTCTGTCTCTCTCTTAAAGTAGAACAGCCCTTGCTTACATAATCAATTTTCCCCTATATTCTCTGTGCCACAATTTGCCTCTAGTTGCTTCACAGCCACTCTAACCCAATCTGTAAACTGTGTACAATGGGTAATACTATTTATGATTTAAGGTTGTACCTGCAGTGTGCTAATGATCTGAACATTTAAGTATCTAACCTGTATATTTAACCAAGATAATAATTTAAACCATGACAATGTAAGAAAGTGGTGTGATACTATAACAGACAGCAGATTTTTCCCACTGAACTACACAGTACTTTTTTCATTGACAAATTCACCTCTTTCCAGAGATACACAGTTAATTGTAAAACAGTAATAGCAAAGTGTTCATTAACCCATTAAAACAAATCACCTTATTTTCAAAATAATCAAATGAATGAAACTTGGTGTCAAGTGCATCAGGGTACTAACCCAAAGGATTGTTACTGTGAAACTGTTTGTACAACAAAAGGGTTGTGAGGAAGTCTTATCAGCAGAACTGGTGATGGCTACTCAAAAGATACTTTGAAAATTATCATTAGTGATCTTAAATGACAAGTTATCAAAAACTCACTCAATTTTCACCTGTGTTACCTCGCTAAAATGGGAATTAACTCTGGAGCAAATATAGCATCTTCTGAATACAGTCGATAAATGACAAAGCCAGGGCCTACGGTTGGAGGTTTCCAGACCCAGCAGAGGGAATCTATTGTATCACATGGATCTCTGTCCGTGCTCAAAATATCTAATGATATTTTTCATCTTTATTGGACTTCCTTGAAGAGTACTGTATTGCTTCCTATCTTCCTTTCACTGTAACAAAATGTGTTAAACAAAACCTTTGGATTGGGTTTAAAAGCCCCTTTAAAAAAAAAAAACAAACTTCTGGCTGCTGTAGGCTTAAACTATCAGAAGACTGTTACCTGGGAGCTTCGGGCTCTCAAATATCAGAAATCCCAATAACTTACCAGAAAAATACGAGCTCTTAGTTTTGAAAAATATACAAAATGCACTGCATAGGTAAATATCTCTTGATTGTCAAGGAAGACAATATATCACTTTAAATCATAGACTTATGTTGTGCTTCAGTGATCTTTGTTTTTGCAAGTTCCATTTTTCACAGTTTTGGGCAATCTCTGACCTTTAGTGTAAGCACGGTACCAAAAATGGAGAAAGAGCAGCAGAAAGATACAACCGTAACTCATAATGACGTACAGAAAGACTGGAAACTGATACTTGCAATCCTCCATGAAAAAGAACTGGCCTATGTGGATGGTGACAATAACAAACTGGACCTAAAAAATGAAAATGTGAAAAAAAATTATCCAGATATGAATAGTTACAATTCTTTACCTACCTATGTTTACGCACTCCCAAGGTGCAGGGAGTGCACTGTTGGACAGAGAAGTCCATCTTTAAATCTAGCCTCCCTGGGAGTGATATGGATGTTATAATATCAAAAGCCAGTTGGATGTATGGATCCACTATTCAGAACCGCAAAGTGGCGCAACCGCAGGGTCCGTATTTAAATGTTCCCTGGTGCTGTGAAGTGCAGCAACCTTTTCACTACTCACAGAATCAACAGAGCAAGTTTTCTCTTTAAGTCTCTGACTTGAGTCCTTGACTATGATGAAATGACCATGGGACCACCACCTTGTGGCCTATTTTTTCAGGATGATTTCAGTTTCAAATATTCTGTCCTGATATTGGACCAGATATTTTAATTTTTGGAAAATAAAAACATTTTACCTAGAACCCCTTGAATTTTGTAGTAGCCAAAGCATCTCTGAGTCTTTATACCTGCGACTTGTCCTCCACTGTCATAGATGAAAATGTGTCTGAACTGCCAACTGAGGCAGAGAATCTATAAGGTATAAGAGAGAACTGGTGGCCCTTCCAGTAGTTCTCAAGGGCTCTGTAGGGCAGAACATCTTACACAGTCCCAAAAGGGACCTTTTCTAGGCTAATATTCAGATTTCCTGGTTATCATGTTTTCCCTGATTAAAAGGCAATACGTGTTTTACAGAAATTTTAGAAAAGTGAAACTCTATGAAGAATAGATAACAATTACCCACAGTCTATCTAGTTATAATCATGGTTAAGATTTTCATATAGTTTATTATCATGTTATCCTTATCATCAACTTTCCTTGCATTATCTTAATGTTCGTTTCTGACATTCCCATAGCATAGCCATTTATTCCTCTCATTTTGCAAAAGAGAAAACAAAATTTTAGGAAGGCTAAGCAATGTCCTCAACATTCTATGCATGTGTGTACCTGTGTATAATTGACTCCTTTGAGACTATAAATGAACAAATGTCCATCCTATTTTTTCTACATCAGTATTTTTCCACATTATTAAAAAGTCTGTACAACATTTAAGAGTATATTAGGAAAAAAAACCCTAAAAACAAAATCATATGTGCAATACTATACAAATCATGTAAAAGGTGTATACATATGCCAACTGGATGAGAACAAAATAAAAACATCAGCAGTGATTATCCCTGGGTGGTAGAATTACACGTATTTTTTTTCTCTTTGCTTAATTAGGTGTTCTCACTTATTTGCAGTGAGCATATACTACTTTGAGAAAACAATATTTTTTAAAGAAGCAACAATGAATAATTTTCATGACTTCATAGTATTTCAAAGTATGAATTAAAATAGTCTTTTATGATTTCCTAATGGTTTGTCATTCAGTTTGCTGCCAATTTCAGATATAACAAATAACTCTGCAAAGCAATACTCTGATCTTAATTTTGGATCCTTACACATTAAAATATCAATATCTCACCTGGGAGAACACATTATATGAATGTACCAAATTTCATTTACCAAGTTCTGTAACTGAAATCTGTAACAAGATTTTAATAAAAAATTAATCTTCAACACACTAAGCCAAATTCCTATTTTCCCATTGGTGTTACTGGCAGACTATGACATCAATTTATTATAGACTGCAAATGTGGAAATATAAGGATGGCAGAATTCTCCTTTTAATAGACACCAATAAAATTTAAAGCAAATCATCATCTCAAACCCATAATTATTCTCCAAAAAAATTAAGTACCATATATTTTGAGAATTAATGCTTAGAATGTATTATTAGGTCTAAACTGAGTGCCTCTGCTCTTTCAAACACTGCTTATATAAAGGCAGTGTTCAGATTTATGTAATACATATATGTTGATCTAACCCTCTACATTTTTAATTCTCACAATGCTTTTTATTGATTGGAGGAAAGATGGACTTATAAATGTTAGGACTTGAAAGGTAAGCACATAGGAAGGCTCATCATTCTCTCAAAGTTGCATTCCTTCCAGTCATTTAGATCTAATGGAATTTCTAATTTAGTGTTATACCTATTGAGGGTCTTACAAATTTGGAATTATTTTGATCACAAATGTATTTATTTTTGTACAAATGCATAAAATAGTATAAGTATGGCATAAAAATACACATGCTGGTTTAACTGTCTGAGCCTCTCAGTTACCAAATATGCTTTGTTTTCAACAAAGTTTCTAAAAAAGTTCATCTAACATATTAGGAACAATGATGGTATATCATATAGGGGCCAGACACTCAACTCACTGTTTTGTTAACTTTGTTCTTTTTCTTTTTTGAGATGGAGTCTCACTCTGTTGCCCAGGGTGGAGTCCAAGGTGTGATCTCAGCTCACTGCAACCTCTACCTCCCAGGCTCCAGCAATTTTCCCGCCTCAGCCTCCCAAGTAACTGGGATTACAGGTGCCCACCACCACGCCCAGCTAATTTTTGTATTTTTAGTAGAGATGGGGTTTCACCATGTTGGCCAAGCTGGTCTTGAACTCCTGACCTCAAGTGATCTGCCTGTCTCGGCCACCCAAAGTGCTGGGATTACAGGTGTGAGCCATTGTGGCTGGCCAACTTTGTTCTTTATTTGACTAGTATCCTATTCACAGTAAAAACAAGTGACTCTAGTTGTTTCATATCTGGTTTTAAAGAAATTAATTACTCACAAGCTGTAATGATGTCAAATATTTTTTCCACCACAAATACTTCTGGTAGGCTGGTCCCAGTGCACAAAGTCCGTAGTAGGAATACATGACTACATGTACAGCTGTATTCAGAAAGGCATGGAATGTTCCCAAACCACCTGGAAAATAAAATTATTCTAACATGGGGCCATTGTTCCTTAAAATGAACCACATTTTTGTCTTAACTTAGATTTCTTTATAATTGTTTCTTGAATTTAGGAAAAAAACATATAAAATATAAATCCTGTTAAACAACTATCAAATTAGAGGGGGCCAAATAGTATATTTATTAATATATAAGGTACAATTCTGAGAAAGTAAAGTAGCATGTCTTTATTTTGTCATATCTTAGCATAAAGTGGTCTTATGATTTGAGTTTACTTAAACTTAGTTATCTTTTAAATATATTGCTAAATAATAGTAATAACATTCATATTTTAGTGAGGGTTAACATATAGAAAGTACACAAAGTACATTAATCTTAACTTGATGATTTTTCATGTATGTATACACCCATGTAACCACCAAGATCAAGATACAGAACATTTCCAATACCACATAAGATTCCCATGTGCTTCTTCCACGAATATACCCCTCCCAAGGTAACCTTTACTCTAACTTCTTATCACCAGCTATTAGTTTTGTCTGCTATTAAACTTCACATAAATGGAATTAAAACAGGATGTACTCTTTTGTACCTGGTACATATATTGGTAGTTTGTCTTTTTACTACTTTGTAGTATTATACCATATAAATGCATCATTAGTTACTCATTCTCCTATTGACAGACATGTGGGTTACTTCCTATATGGGCTATTCTGAATAAAGCTGCTAAGAATATTTTTGTACACGTGATTGTGTGGAATCAAATTTAGTTTTCCTACTCTCAATAATCTTCATTAAATAATTTTGGCAGTAAAACCAATGGTTTTCATTAGCAAACTGCTATATTTACTTTAATGAATTATTGTTTTCCCAAAGTAAACGTCTATTAATTGTTAAACCATCCTTATTTACTGCTTCCAATTGATTATGCCTTCCTATCTTGGTTTTCTTCTTCTAATTTTGCCACATTTCCTACCGATCACCCTCAATTAAGAATAGAAGCCAAGAACATGTGGGAATGTAAGAAAAGATCATTTCAATTGTCTTTAGCTGGACCAGTAATATAGCAGAAGGGGTAACAGGGTGTTTAGCTGATAGTGTGGCAGGGGGAACACTGTCCCCTAGGGTCCCTTTCCTAAGAAGAACAATCTGTAAAAATATGTGTTCTTTATGTATAGCCTGAGTCAGCTTAGTAATGTTGACCTGAAATTTACATTTTTTCTCTAAAACATTCTATTTTCTTAATTCCAGCATTCTTTAATTCTGGAAATAAAGCAAAATCTCATCAAATTAGATTATGGTAGAAGAATTGAATTCATAAACACTATGCATTACAGAAAATTTAAAGGAAAATACAAATTCATCACTTCTAATATAATCTTATAAGGAAAAAATCTAATAAAATTGTTACACAGGATAAATTAGTTTAAAATAATTATTCATAATTGTAGCAATTCTAGATATTTCTAGATACTGGCACTGCTGAAGTACTCTGTTAAAATAACTTGTTTTAAATAATTGCTTTTAAGTTGTTAATTATTCTTCCAAAGCCTCATTTATGCTATACTGTTCTACATAAACTTTCTCCTCCTGACTAGAGTAAACCAAATTTTAGCTAATCCCTCAATTACCATAAATTTCAAGTCAGAAGGAACGGAATTAATGAAGCTTATTAACAACTTTCCAGCTTGTATTATTTACACTTGGATTGGTCTTCATTCCCAAAGGAAATCTGAATAAACAAATTACTGTGGTCTAAGAACACCTTTTCTAAGTTAATTTAAAAATAGAATAGTTCAGCCAGGCGCAATTGTAATCTCGGAACTTTGGGAGGCTGAGGCAGGCAGACCACCTGAGGTCAGGAGTTCGAGACCAGCCTGCCCAACATGGCAAAATCCCGTATCTACTAAAAATACAAAAAATAAGCTTGGCATGGTGGTGGGTGCCTGTAGTCCCAGCTACTCGGGAGGCTGAGGCAGGAGAATCACTTGAACTCAAGAGGCAGAGATTGCAGTGAACTAAGATCGCGCCACTGCACTCTAGGCTGGGTGACAAGAGCGAAATGTCTCAAAAAAAAAAAAAAAAAAAACAGAATAGTTGTCTACTTTTGGTAGTTTAGGAATCAAGCTGCTTAAAAGGAGGATAAGCCAAATACCTCTCAAATTCATTTGTGTTTCATAATAATATACACATAGAAAATATATTTCACCTTTGATATGGAACTAAGTCAGAGCTTTTCTAACTAAGACGCGCCTCCTATTATTTAATAGAGGAGTGCCTATTTTCTATTTGGACACTTTCACCATTAAATATCCTAAAATGAGAATCTTATACACAGGGATTTAACAAAGCACTAGTGTAGCCAAGAGTATTTCGTAAGGCTTACTGATCAAAATACGCTGTCAAATAAAAGTAACATGTTTACTTTCTCTAGTTATAATTATTTTCTGACAAGCTATTTTAATAAGTTTATTTATAAAACAACTATATTTTAATTAGTAATGCTTTTTGTATCTTCTTTGGAAGGCTTTCCTAACAAAATATTTTCTAAGCCCGTGTTCTTCTTTATGATCATGGGTCTGTAAACAAACATCTGAGAACAAATTATAATTAGTACCATCACATTTTACTCCTTTGGAAAAAACAAAGGAATCACCTGGGTAATTATCACTATTCTCCATATCTCTGGAAGGAGATATACACACAATTAATATAAAAACCTACCACAGAAATATTTTCATCCTATTCAAAAGAAAAGCTGGACTGCTAGTACCCCATTGAGGGGTACAACAGAAAAACAGGAAATTAAATACTAGATAGAGATCAGCTGTGCTCAAGTTTTTGCAAAGAACAGTTTAGAATGGACAGTTTCATTCTAGGAATGGAAGTCAGTGCCAAACCACATTTCTGGAAACAGCTTTTGTTGTTGTGCTGGTCACTGATACAGATTATCAGGTCTGCTGAACAAGTGCTTACTAGAATTCCACACCTAAGACTGAATAGAAGTACCAATGCATGGAACATATGAGGGAGAAGAAAACTATCATCTACTGTTTTCATTTTGTAAAGAAGAAGGATTAAGGTGTGGACAAGAAACCGATTGTAAAGTGACTGATGTCCATAAACATAGTAGTACCACTTAAAAATTGAGGTATATCACTTGGACCTGGGAGGCAGAGCCAAGATCGCACCATTACTCTCCAGCCTGAACAACAAGAGTGAAACTCTGTCTCAAAAAAAAAAAAGTGAGATATGTCATATTTAAATTCTCATTATTAAAAGCACTGCTTCCTTTTGAAATGGAAACTACACTATCAATGGACTCAAACATGGAAGTTAGAAAAATTCTCAATTCATTAAATAAAATTTATTTCTCCCATTATTGAATTATCAGATATTCAAAATACAAAAATTAGAAAATACAGAAAAAGGGAGGGAAATAAAGAAGGAGGAAAAAAAAACCACTTTTTGTTTCACTATCTCTAAATCACCACTGTTTATATTTTGGGATACTGCCTTCCAATTTTTTTCTATTCACATTTATTTTTCAGTGTGTATTCTGGCCTCATGCAAGAAACCAGAATAAATAAATTATAAGGACATGAAAGCACCTTTTCTAGCATACTTTAAAAATAGAACAGTCATCTATTTCTGATAATTTAGGAGTCAAGCTGCTTAACAACGAAGATGAGCTTTGTTAAGTCCCTGTGTATAAGATCCTCATTTTAGGACATTTAATACCTCTCAGTATCATTTTTGTTTCACAGTTATATACACACAAGTAATAATAACCACTCTATTAGTGAGTTTTTAGGTATTTTCAATTTTTCACAAACACCAATAAGTCTCAATGTATATCACTACAGGAAGAATGGGAAGGGGCAATATGCATAGAAGAAGAAACAGAAACACAGAAAGTAAAGATAAGTAAAATAATGGAGATTAAATAATAATAGTTACCGTTGATTTGAGAAAGAAAGTAAAGATAAGTAAAATAATGGAGATTAAATAATATAGTTACCGTTGATTTGAGAAATGAACACCATTGGGACTATCTTGTTTTAATGTAAGTTAAATGTTTTTCCTACAGACCTTATAAGAAAAAGCAGCTACATTTACTTAAAAACATTCCTCAATAATAAATGCCAATTTTGAGCAAGGAGGTACTTTACATCCTGGAAAATCTGATGCCCATAAGCCATGGTAGGGACAGCTATTTACTCATGATTTTCAGCCTCTGTGGCTCCTCTGGGTTCTGGCATCCCCTTCCAGACACTGGCTTATTCATATCCTCTCATGCTCTGAGACATGCAGATTTTTTTCCTCCATGCTTAGAGAGTCTAGAACTCAAACAAGAGTTCCTCAATTGTGGTTCCTCTTTCTTTTAGTCTAGCAGAGTCAGATAGGCCAGTAGAGGCAAACTATTCACAGAAATGTTATGAGCTATGGGCCTATTTGAAGACTGCTAAAATTTAAGAAACTGGAATAAATAAATTCCCCAACCAAATTTTCCTAAGGTAAGAATATAACCCCTTGGGGATATCACTTATTTAAAACTGCATAATAGGATAAAATTACTTCCAGTTTCTCCAATTCTAGATGTTCAGAAGCCTAAAATGAAAAAGAAACAAACAATCTGTTTTCCAAGTTTTCAATTTAAACTGTTTTGGACCTTAGAGACAATATCTACACATCCTTTAACATGGTAGGATGTTTTAGGAATTTAGGGTAACCACAATTTGACACATCTTTAAAGAGCTATTAGGGGCTAGAGTGTGTGTCAGCTATTAGAAATTTGAAGGCAAATAAGACATGGAATTTGGAATAAGAATTCTAACTTCCTGGGAACATACAGGAAATTGTTCTCTAACTATACTCCTATAAAGCCAAAGCTTTTACCATTTTATTTATTTATTATTTATTTATTTAAAGATATTTAATAAACCTTTTTGGGAAAAAAGTAAAATACAAACAAAACAACTAAAGAATATGTGTAGAAGGCTGTGGCCAGAAGTTATGCATATTTAAAGAGTGGGGGAAATCTAATTATTTTAAGAGTCTTATGTTTAGTTTTCAAGTAATAATTAATGAAAAAAGTATAAACAAAGTGACTCTTCGATTTTTTGAGTTTCTTATAAATCACATTTCAGAAAAACATTTTTTTATAGCATAAAGAAATGTTATTGTTTATAACACATGATCCCAACTTTCCCTTGTCTACCTGCAGCAAATTTGACTCCAAACCACCAGGTCCATGGCATGATGGTATGATGAAATACATGAAGGAAAGTCACTTGGCTATTTTTCTTGCGCAGAACAAAAAAGATCTGAAATAATTTAAAGAATATCAAGTTCATATAAAATCATGTGATAGTGTATTGAGTATTACAAAAATATTGGCAAAGTGCAAAGTATTTTATAATTTTATCTAAAAGCGTTGCCTTATAGAATGCTTATAGAAGCAGCTAATTCCCCAAGGGGCAGCTCAAAAGCTAATTATTATGAAGAAACTTAGGTACCATGCTTACACATGGCAGAATCAATAAAAAGGTGAAATGAAACTTTATGTAGATTTAAAAATCAAAGATATAAAGTAAGGAATATGGCCAAAAGTTATTGAAAGAAATCGAATTGTTAAAAAAAACAAAAAAATCCCAGTGGATTTTGAAGTACATAGGAAAGTAGAAGACTTAGGATTGAAATATTCCATGTTGCTCTCTAATATATCTTACTGACGTGGATAAAGAATTAGGCAAACGAAGAGGACTTGCAACAAATCAAAAGTTAGCAAATTAATATTAAAGAAAAATGAAAGGAGAAAAAGTTGAAAAGTTAATTTGAGAAATATGATGGAAAAGACAGCAAAACTGCATAGAAAAAAGTTGAGAAGGGTACACACTCAGGCTGAACGTATTCAGTGGCTTGTAAAAACCCTATAAACAAAATGGTAGAATCTGCGGGAGGGGGAAATGTTTAAAAAACATTCCAAAGTGAAATTCAGAATACGAGTGTTAAGGCTTTTAAATACAAGACTGAACAGAATAGCACAAAGGAAAGGATTAAGAGGAGTATTTGAGAAATGTAGTTTAGGGAAGGACGTAGAAGCAGCACAGTTTCCTTAAGGAAGCTGGAACTGAGAACATGCAAAGCAGAAACAATGAAGCCAAAATGCATTTGTGTATGCACAGGGAAGATGGCTGAGTGGTGCAACAGAAAAAGCCATACACTATCAATCTGGGTCCTAGTCCCAGTCAGTAGGAGCAGTCCTCTGGGTAAGTCATTTAACTTCTTGGCTTCAGTTTCTCAGAGTGAAGGTTCTGGACTAATGCTTCTCAACCGTGGCTGCATATTACAATATCCAAGAAGCTTTTTAAAAATAGCTATGCTTGATCTCTGTTCCAGACCATTTGGCACCAAATCCCTGGAGGTAGGGCCTTTTTTTGTCGTCATTGTTTTCCCTAATGCAATTAATTCTATTGCACAATGTGGGCTGAGAACCACTAGAATACAAGTTCTCAAAATGTGGTCCCTGGACCAATAGCGTTAGCATCATCTAAGAACTTGTTAGAAATGCAAATTTTGAGCTCCATCTAAGACCCTAGTGAACCAGAAACTCTAGGGGTGGGGATCTAGGCATTTGTGTTTTAACAAGTCTTCCAAATGATTTTAAACACATGTTAAAGTTTGAGAACCACTGTATTTTATGTTCACACAAGCCCTTTCCAATTCTAACGTTATGTGATTAGTCATTTGAAAAGGTGAAGCATATTGAGATTTCCTATAAGAAATATCAAGGTATGCATTCCAAAGAAAACACACTTTCCAGTCTCACAGCCAAAACTAGCTCCAAATACACTTGCTGCAAAGATACAACAAATATTCAGCTTTCCTAAGCTACACTGGAAACAAAGGCTCATGGCTTTCTCCTTCAAATCACAGACCCTAATCCTTGACACTTGCTTCTCCCAGGACCAGTCATCCAAGTTTAGAATTGATCCTCACTGGGATCTGAAGTAGGAAGAGACAGTGCCCAGTAAGCACAGACTTCAGAAAAGCAGCTGAATTATTGATACCCCAGGAGTAATTCAACATTCTAGTATAAGTTTATGAATTTTTAAGCACTTATTCTCCTAAATGAATATAGATGACTGTGCTTTGGGATGAAAAAAACAAAACAAAAAACAAAGGTAAGATGTTTTCTGCTTTTTACTTCCTGAACTTGATTCATAGAACAACTGTCATCCATCTATGTAAAGATGCAGTTTTGTAGTATATAACAGTTACATGCTTATCTTAATCAAGTGATACCTATATAATAGAAACCTTTTAGAGTTTGCAAAATACCGAAAAAATAAAGTTATCTTATCTATTCTCTAAAGTTACTGATAATAAAAGGTAAAAAAGATAACAGTAGGTCTACCTGAAAAGGAGAAATAAAACGTTATCAGGCAAGTGAAACGACAGCAGTTTATTGCTTTCACTGAAAGATCAAACATTTTTTTGTTAAGATCAAACGTTTACCAAATGTGGTGGCCATATACTCACCGTATCTAATAGCTCAATAAATTTGGAGAAGTAATAAAGCCAGCAGGTACGTGCCATCTGCAGAAGCACAAATAAATATAAATTAATTTTATTTATTTTTATATGGAAGAAAAGCTTATTTTTAAAAATTTTGGTAAAATATGCATAACATAAAATCTGTCATGTTAACCATTTTTTAGTGCACAGTTAAGTGGCATTAAGTACCTTCACATTGTTGTTCAACCATTTGTCACCATCCATCCATAGAACTTTTTCATCTTGCAAAATTGAAACTATACCCATTTAACTACATCCCATTCCTCCTTACCCCTAACCTTAGCTACAATTCTACTTTCTGTGTCTATGAATTTGACTTCCCTAGGTACCTCATATAAGCCAAATCATGCAGTACGTGTCCTTTTGTGACCAAATTATTTCACTTAGCATAGTGTTCTTAGGGTTCATCCCTGTTGTAGCATGAGTTAGAATTCCCTTCCTTTTAAAGGCTGAATCATATTCTATTCTATGTATATGCCACATTTTGTTTATCCATTTATCTTTTTTTTTTTTTTTTTTTTTTTTTTTGAGACAGAGTCTCACTCTGTCACCCAGGCTGCAGTGCAATGGTGTGATCTTGGCTCACTGTAACCTCCACCTCCTGGGTTCAAGCGATTCTTCTGCCTCAGCTTCCTGAGTAGCTGGGACTACAGACGCATGCCACCATTCCCGGCTAATTTTTGTATTTTTGTAGAGATGGGATTTCACTATGTTGCCCGGGCTGGTCTTGAACTCCATAGCTCAATCCACTCACCTCGGCCTCCCAAAGTGCTAGGATTACAAGCATGAGCCACCATGCCTGGCCTTGTTTATCCATCCATCTATCCATGGACACTTGGGTTGCTTCTACCTTTTGGCTATTATGAATAATGCTGCTGTAAACATGGATGTACAAATATTTCTTCAAGTCTCTGTTTTTGATTCTTTTAGGTATAAACCCAGAGGTGGAATTGATGGATCTTATGGTAATTTTATTTTTAATTTTTGAGAAACCAGATATGAAATTATTTTTAAATCCAAGAAATTCAAAAAGAAAAGCACCAATTTTCATTTTACAGAAAATTATATACGGGACTTTCTTTCATTCTTGTAATTTTTAGCTTTTTCCCCTCACAACACACAATCTGATAATTGAGTCATTTGCTTATTCTAAGTTTACATTCAATGTTATAAACAGTTCACAAAATTTTAACATTGATTTTGAATTTCAAGATTTTCCAAAGAGAAACTTACCCTCAAAGCTGTGGGTGACCGTGAGTAGTCAACAATTTCACATTGAAATGAATAACCTGTACCCCAGCCAGACATCACAAACTGCAAGAGAGCACATGCATATTAAGGAAGTAAAGTGTTTTTCCAACAGCCCGGACAAAGGTAGTTTTGATAGTATCTGTTCATTACATTTTCAGCTGAGTCAGTAGTCAGTGCAGAGGAAAAGGTAGCTGGAACAAATACAAATTATGAACATTCTTGATATCAAAGCTTGATACCAATAATTTTCAAAACCACAAACTCATATATTATGTATATAAACTGTGTTCTCACTAAAATGCTCATCTCTTGGGATGATTATTCTAATATGGCAAAGAATAAAACACTTGGAGGGGTGTTTTGCTTACGCGGCAAATACTGGTAGGTGATTTATCTTAGGTTCAGCTGTATGTGTGGGAATGAATGTGTTTGTGTACTCTTAGAGGAATACCTGGATCTGAATCAGTCTTTTCTAGCAATTTCCAGTCTTTCTACTTAGTCAATAAGTAAACATGGAAACCAGAATGCCTTAATGTACTCATGAGAGAACTGCTACAACTGGGCTTTTCCCATCGTTGGCTGGTGAGTGTGATGTGGACTGGTAGTCCATGGCTCAGATATTATTGATAGTTTTACTGTAGATCCACAAGACAAGTAAGAGGAAAATACTCTTGTTAACAATAAAAGTGCAATCTGGCAAGCCTTAATGCCAACACACCCACAAAGTGATCCAAGGCTGGTGGTGAGAAGAAAGAACCTATTGTTGATAAATCTGAACTGTAATTCAAAGATTATACTGACATTCTTTCAGTCTGATGGTGGGAAGGGCTTCTTTTAAAACAGTATCTGAAAAGGAAAAGCTAAGGCTCTAATTTTAAATTAACACATATATGAAATGGTATGCTTAATTTAGGGTACTGACAATATGATCAGTTCTTCTTTCCTCTGACTTCTTATACTCATACATGCCAAATCCTCCCTGCAAGATCTTCTCTCTCAGTATAATGGTTATATCCTTTTCTGCCATTGAACCACATTTTAAATTTCTAGTTTTAATTACTATTAAAGGTAAAATTGCAACTTTATAATAAATTACATTCTAGAAACAAAAGCTTATGTGGCATTGTGAGAATAATATTCTGATGGTGCAAAGAAAAGAAACAAAAGAGAAGAACAATTATTAGACACAATGGTATTATCAAGTGCATCATTCTTTTCTGAGACTAGCCCCTAGCTTGACTTATAATTTAATCACACTGTTAACTTGGTAAGTTATAAAATCTTAAAAATTAAGACTCCGAAAAGCATGACATGTATTTCGTGAATGAGAAAAATACCTTACAAAAACAAATCAATAGATTTTCCCAAACGAATAAGGTCACATGACATAGAAATGGCTAATTCTGTTTTATAATATCCTGCTGTCAGTGAGTGTCCTCATATTCTCTTGCGCTCAGACTCACTTTGACTAATGTAATGCTCTATGGCCAGGAGCTATTTACTGGAAATGTAATGAATAATACCCCAAACAAGCACTGTGTTGAATGAAAGTTGTGTGACTTGGCCTTCTGTTGGGTCTTAAGTGGTCTCTGCTAGTGTCTGACTGGTGCCAAGTAACTAGCACTTTCAAACAATTACTACCCAATAAGGCATCTGAGTTCCTTGAGTCTGATGTGCCTCCCTTTCTCCTTCTTCAAATTTGGACTAATATCACTGATGGAGGTGTTTGCTTTGTAAACCAAATGAAATCATATTCCATACAATAAACCATGTGTTCACATGTACCATCAACAGATGGATGGCATGCTGTGTGGCTGTCAAAAGCCCTTGTGTTACAAGAGTAGAACATTTAAGAGCATTCTAACAGCCTGTGGAACTTTATATATATATGTCTATACTCCAGGCTAGTAATAAGAAAAATTAGGTCAGGCCCAGTGGGTCACACCTGTAATCCCAGCACTTTGGGAGGTTGAGGGAAGTAGATCACTAGAGCCTAGGAGTTTGAAACCAGTCTGGGCAACATGGCAAACGTAATCTCTACAAAAAATAAAAAAACTAGCCAGACATGGTGGCGCATGCCTGTAGTCCCAGCTACGTGGGAGGCTAAAGTGGGAGGATCATTTGAGCCTGGGAAGTCAAGGCTGTAGTGAGCTAAGATTGTGCCACTGCACTACAGCTTGGGTGACAGAGCGAGACCCTTTTGGAAAGAAAGAGAGAGAGAGAGAGAATAAAGTAAAAGAAAGAGAGAGAGAGAAAGAGAGGGAGGGAGGGAGGGGGAGAGAGAAAGAAAAACAGAAAGAGAGAAGGGAGAAAGAAAGACGGAAGGAAGGAAGGAAGGAAGGAAGGAAGAATTCTAAGAAAGAAAGGAGGGAGGGAGGGAAAGGAAAGGAAAGGAGGAAGAATTCAATGAAAAAAAGAAAAAGTAAGAAAGAAAGAGGGAAAGAAAGGAGAATTCTAAGAAAAAAGGAAGGGAGGAAGGGAAAGGAAAGAAGGAGGAAAAGAAAGAAAGAAAAGAAAAGAATTTCCTGAATTCAAAAATTAAAAATTTATATTTGGCAGGTAATTGCTGAAACTGACCCATAAGTAACTCAAATATTAGCAGTAAATGAGAGTGTCTGAGTCAGAAAGTCTCATAAGACATACACACAGCAAGTCTCAAATTCAGATATTTTAAAACCTTCTTTTACACTGTATTTGATCAAGCAGTAATCAAAGCTGACTGGTGATTCTTTCCAAGCCCAAGAAATATATTTGGGGACATTACAATCAATGACAAATCAGACACAGAATCTAAGAATTTGAGAACAAGAAGGGATCTGAGAGACTATTTGGTTCAATCCTATCTTTATAAAATGAGAGAACCGAGGCCCAGAAAGATTAAGTAATTTGCTAAAAATCAGGCAGCCAGTCAGTGGCAGAACTACAACTAACTAGTCCCTAATCTCTTGACTTTCAGGTGTGTTCTTATCCCTTACTACAACATGCTGTCCCATAAGACCTTGCTAGGATCTTGTGTCTTCTTTGCGCCCATCTCTAACACTCTTTCCCTCTCAGTTGCTCATCCTCCTGAAGGGACAGTAAGAGTAGCCTGTGAGTTAATTTTGAAAATAAAATAGAAGAAATGGAAAGCAGCAGAGTGAGTCCCAACTATAGGGTGGTCTGTGAAAAATAAGGCCGGAGTAGATTTTTTATTTTATTTTTTTAAGACAGGGTCTTGCTCCATCAGTAGACATGATCATGGCTCACTGCAGCCTCGACCTCCCAGGCTCAAGTGATTCCCCTCACCTCAGTCTCCCAAGTAGCCTGGACCACCACGGGTGTGTACCAGGCTTTTTTTTTTTTTTTTTTTTTTTAAGAGATGAGGTCTCCCTATGTTGTTGAGGCTGGTCTCAAACTCCTGGGCTTAAGTGATCTTCTTACTTCAGCCTCCCAAAGCGCTGAGATTACAGGTGTAAGCCACCACACCTGGTCAGCCAGAGAAGATTTAAAGTGATCAAATCTGGTGGATCTGTAGCAAAAGTCAGGTCAGAAAAATGCATGTGGAGAGACTATGGTATCAGGAGAGGTCAGTGGGGCCATATTGGGCCCTTGTGAGCCCTAGTTATGACTAAGCACAAGCTATGCTATAGAGGAAGTTAATAAAAAAGGACGATGAAGCCAGCCAGAGTTGGAAAAGAAGCAAGTAATCTCAGAAAAGAACATACATGGGGGTGGCTGAGGCATCTTAATAGTACAGGGGAAGACAGAGAATTCGTGAACCTGTTTTAGGGTCCTGGAAGAGCCCCGTCTCTTTTATTGACAAGGAACAGTAATAAACTAAAGAATTAATGGGAAAAAAAATTAAGGAACAGGCTCCCTCACCTACTGCTTTACTAAGTCTATGCTCTCTGTCCCCACAAAGTCCAGCTAAATCAACCAAAACAGTCTACCATCCTACAGTTCATCAGAGTATCCAGAAACTAAAGGTTTCCACCATGATGATAACAACTCATTACTGAGTCAAGATGAACTCTGATGTCAGACAGACCTGGGTTCAAATATCAGCCCTCCACTTACCAGCTTCACTACTTTAGTTATGAGTTTTCTCAAAACTAAAATTTATGGATTCCTTTCAATCATCCATTAAGGCAACCAGGTACAAATCCATGGACTAGATGTTATTTTTTCTCATTGTCTGTGAGATAGATTATACTGAGATCCTCAAATGAGTTTGTTATTTGGTCTATACCTAACACTATTTTGGCAAATACCTGTTCTAGTGAGATCAGTTTCTAAATTCCTTAAATTGCAAAGGTTACCCTTATAACAGAAAACATAGTGACACATAGAAAGACTCAGGTAAAATTCTCCCATTAGGAATACTGAAGACACTTGCCTCATAACACATATACACAGAAAACAGTACTATGAAAAAATTGTACGTTATCATCACTTTCTTGAGTTCAAAGGGCTTGCGATTTTCCATGAGCTTTGGTCCCAGAGAAGTGACAAAATAGACATACAGTCCTAGGAGGATGGTTTGTGGCAGAGGCGAGGACATGAGGAGCCAATCTTCAACTCTTGGATCTAAGAGAAAAACAATAGGTAAGTACACACCTGCTTAGCTAAAGGATAACTAACAGCAACAGCATTTCTTTAATTGAGCACCCAGATCGTACCATTGACTTTGAGCTATTTGGACAATGATCACTAGTATCTTTAGAAAGATGAAAAAGAAATCAACAAGAATAAGGAGGTATCCTGCAGCTAGAAACAGTGGGACTCTCAAAACCCCTAGGCCTCAACAGGCTAGGGGAAGTAGTAGTGACCAGAACCCAAAAGGAGAGAGTGACTTGGACAAGACCTCCTGGAGAGGAGCTGTGTTATGCACTGATTGCCTGCATGATGGGATTAGTGCCCTTATAAAAGGTACCCCAGGGAGCTCTTCTGTTCTCTTTCCCCAAGTAAGGAAACAATGAGAAGATGGCAGTCTGCTACCTGGAAGAGGGTCCTCACCAGAACCTGACAGTGCTGGCAACCTGATCTCAGACTTCCACCCCCAGAACTCTGAGAAATAAATTTCCATTGCTTATAAACTACCCAGTCCATGATAATTCCTTAGAGCATCCTGAATGCACTAAGACAAGCTTTGACTGTCATTTAAGGGATTCGGCCAGCCCAAGACAATTGTGTAAGTACAGAGCCAGAGGAATAGATATGCCAACTCCACACTCCTCACACTGGCTGAACCTAAGCAGAAAGCAGAGGGCAGGGGAGCAAGCCCAAGGATAGTCTTCACAGGTCGTTCTCCAGGGCCCAGCACAGGGTGCAAGGTTACCTGAAAGAACACCCAGCAACATCCCACCACGTATCTATAGCTACTATTAATGTCTTAGAGTTTTTCCAACCACACATTCTTTTATATATTAAAAAAAGTTTGTGTTTGCTGCTTCTTAACTTTTTTCTTTCCCCAGGAATTCTGGTACACTTCCACATATATGGTAACACAGAATCACAGAATAGAAATGGAGCTGCGATCCTCTAAGTCGCCCAAGTATGGGCTTTTGGAATTTGACATGTGGGCTAACCACTGTGATATTCTTACCAAAAAAATGCACTGGTCTCACAATTGCAAACAAAAACTTGTCTGCTTACTGCCAGCTCCAAGCCAGCAGAGATGGATAAATAAAAAAATTACAACTCAGGACAAAATGTGATTAAGTCTATAATTGCTAGTAGTTCAAGTGTAATTTTACTAAATGTCCTCATGAAGCCAGAGTATTATGAAGGAAAGTAAGTATGGATAAGTTTCCAGAAGGATCTGACTCAAAATCATGCCATGACGAACCTCAGGATGCTAACTACTGTCACTTTATCAACTGGAAAAGAAGGGTAGCAGCTCTTGCTCATTTAAGCTGCTAATGATGTGCCAAGTACTGACAAATTCTGAATACCCCTGCAAGCGTGACTTTCCACTCAAAGTTTCTTCAGTAGGACTCTACGACTGATAACTCACTTGGCCCTAATTTTAGTGCTAGAGTGCTTACATTTGACCATCACTGTGCATGGCTGATTATTCTGCATTCAAATAAGCCTCCCTCAAAAATACTGACAGATGCCTCTGTCTCAAAAATAATAATAATAATAATAATAATAAATAAATAAAGCTAAAGAGTCAAGAGTCAGCACCAGACTGGATCCCAGGACATTTAAGAATTTAATATATGATTAAGGAAGTCCTATAAACAAGCAGAGAAGGAAGAGATCTTCAACAAATGTCGATAGGAAAACTGACTTCTTGGGAGAAAAATGAGTTTGTTTCTTAATTTATATCCTATACAAGCATGTTCCAAACTATGCATGGAAGCAACCTATTTAAAGATGTTCCACAAAGAGTGGGAGAGTACTAGAATGCTGGGTTAAACAAACAGGTTGCATTACTGCAGGATTTCTTAATGCTTCGTGTTCACCATGAATTGCCAAGATGCGAATGGTAGTATGACACATTCTCCAAACTTATTTGGCCACAAAACATTAATTTTTTTTGTAGAATGTTATTTAACATTTTATGAAACTAATGTTCTGTGGAACACAGTTTGGGAAATAGAGCCATTCACTCAAATAAATTTACAAATTAAATGACTGAAGATTAGGTAGTCAGACATACAAAGAAGCAGCTAGTACCAATCCTACTGAAACTATTCCAAAAAATTAGGGAAGAGAGATTCCTCTCTAACTCATTCTATGAAACTTGTATCATCCTGACACCAAAATCTGGCAAAGACACAACAATAACAACAAAAAGAAAACTACGGGCCGATATGCCTCATGAACATACATGCAAAAATCCTCAACAAAATACTAGCTAGCTGAATCCAGCAGCACATCAAAAAGTTAATTCACAAGGAACACTTGCTATGAGTCTGTATGTCACAAAGGAAGTCTCCATAAATAAAACTTGCCATGGAACCAGGGACCAAGGGAAAAAATTTAAACTGATCAACCTTTGATGGATTTCTTCTATAAGTGGGTAGTACAAACCTTAAATACATGAACATCATTGTATTAGTCCATTCTTGCACTGCTATGAAGAAATACCCGAGACTGTGTAATTTATAAAGGAAAGAGGTTTAATTGACTCAACACAGTTCTGCATGACTGGGGAGACGTCAGGAAACTTACAATCACAGCGGAAGGCACCTCTTCATGAAATGGTTGGAGAGAAAAAGAGGGCCAGCAAGGGAAATGTCAGATACTTAAAAAAACCATCAGATCTTGTGAGAAACAATCACGAGAAAAGCATGGGGAAATTGTTCTCATGATTCAATTACCTCCCACCAGGTCCCTCACATAACATGTGGGGATTATGGGAACCACAATTCAAGATGAAATTTGGGTGGGGACACAGTCAAATCATATCATTCTGCCCGTGGTCCCTCCCAAATCTCATGTCCTCACATTTCAAAACACAATCATTGCCTTCCCAACAGTCCCCCAAAGTCTTAATGCATTCCAGGATTAACTCAAAAGTCCAAGTCCAAAGTGTCATCTGAGACAAGACAAGTCCCTTATGCCTACGAGCCTGTAAAATCAAAAGCAAATTAGTTATTTCTTATATACAATGAGGGTACAGACATTGCATAAATACATCTGGTCCAAATGGCAGAAACTGGCCAAAACAAAGGAGCTACTGGCCCCATGCAAGCCCAAAATCCAATAGGCCAGTCATTAAATCTAAATGTTTCAAAATGATCTCCTTTGACTCCACATTTCACATCTAGGTCCTCCTGATGCAAGAAGTAGGCTCCCATGGCCTTGGGCAGCTCTGCCCCTGCTGCTTTCACTGGCCGGAACTGACTGTCTGTGGTTTCTCCAGGTGTACAGTGCAAGCTGTCAGTGGATCTACCATTCTGGGGTCTGGAGGATGGTGACCCTCTTTTCACAGCTCCACTAGGCAGTGCCCCAGTGGGGACTCTGTGTTTGGGGTCTATTACCCTTCCACATTGCCCTAGCAGAGGTTCTCCATGAGGGTTCCACACCTTGCAGCAAACTTCTGCCTTGACATCCAGGAGTTTCCATACATCCTCTGAAATCTAGGCAGAGGTTCCCAAACCTCAATTCTTGACTTCTGTGCACCCACAGGCTCAACACCATGTGGAAGCTGCCACAGCTTGGGGCTTGCACACTCTGAAGTCATGTAGCTTGGCCCCTTTTAGCCATTCCTGGAGCAGCTGCGATGCAAGGCATCAAGTCCCTAGGCTACACACAACAGGGAAGGCCCTGCGCCCAGCCCAAAAAACTATTTTTTCCTCATAGGCCTCCAGATCTGTGATGGGAGGGACTGCCAGGAAAGTCTCTGACATACCCTGGAGACATTTTCCCCATTGTCTTGGTGACTAACATTCAGCTCCTGTTACTTATGCAAATTTATGCAGCAGGCTTGAATTTCTCCCCAGAAAATTTGATTTTCTTTTCTACTGCATCATCAGGCTGCAAATTTTCCAAACTTTTATGCTCCTTCCTCTTCAACGCTTTGCTGCTTAGAAATTCTTCTGCCGGATACCCTATATCATCGCTCTCAAGTTCAAAGTTACACAGATCTCTAGGGCAGGGGCAAAATGTTGCCAGTCTCTTTCCTAAAACATAGTAAGAATCACCTTTATTCCCAAAAAGTTCCTCATCTCCATCTGAGACCACCTCAGCCTGTACTTCATTGCCCATATCACCATCAGCATTTTGGCCAAAGCTATTCAACAAGTCTCTAGGAAGTTTCAAACTTTCCCACATTTTCCTGTCTTCTTCTGACCCCTCCAAACTGTTCCAACCTCTGCCCTTAGCCCATTTCAAAGTCAATTCCACATTTTTGGGTATCCTTATAGTAGTGCCCCATTCTCTATGATACCAATTTACTGTATTATTCCATTCTCACACTGCTATGAAGAAATACCCAAGACTGGGTAATTTATAAAGAAAAGAGGTTCAATTTGGCTGGGGAGGTTTAAATTTGCTGGGGAGGCCTCAGGAAACTTACAATCATGGTGGAAGGCACCTCTTCACAGGGCAGCAGGAGAAAGAATGAGTGCCAGCAGGGGAAATGCCAGATGCTTAAAAAACCATCAGATCTCATGACAACTCACTCATAATCACAAGAACAGCATGGGGGAACTGCCCCTGTGATTCAGTTACCTCCCACTGGGTCTCTCCCATGACATGTAAGGACTACGGGAACTACAATTCAAGATGAAATTCATATTACTATGTCTAGTTTTTATTGCTAATAAAATAAACTAGGAAAGATCCAAGATGGCCGCTTAGCAGCAGCTCAGGATTGTAGCTCCCACTGAAAGCGCAGAGAGTGAGTGCACGCCACATTTTCAGATGAATTTTTATTGCCCACAGACAAAGAGATTCTTGGCGGAGGAGCCCCACGGGTCACTAGCACGACTCTTTTGGCCAGCGTGGCTGTTTTGCCGGTGCCCCGGCGCGGCAGTTCTCAGTCCGGAGTATACGGGACTGAATGCCCTTTTGGTTGTCGTTTGGAGCTCCGGGAAGGCAGAGTCTCCCATTCAGCTGATTGAAAAGCGGACTGAAGTGGGGAACCAGACCGGGAGATTCCCGGGCAGAAAAGCGCTACGAATCTTAACGCTGCTGTATCAGCCGGCATAGTGGGTCGCCGCAGGGGAAGGCTGGTCCCCCCCCAACAACAACAAAAAAAACCAGCAATTGGAACTGCTGAGGATTGAGAGTTTCACAGCAAGTACAGCTGAACCTGGGAAGGTCCAGCTCTGTGGGGGAGGGGCGTCCACTGAAGGAAAATTAAGAAACAGAAAAAACTTTATCACCAACAAGCTGGACGTCCACTCAGAGACCTAATCTGAAAGTCAGCCATTACACAGACGACAGGTGGATAAATCCACAAAGATGAGAAGAAATCACCGCAAAAAGGCTGAAAACACCCGAAATCAGAATGCCTTTCCTCCTACAGAGGACTGCAGTGCCTCATCACCAATTGAACAAGGCCTGATAGAGAATGAATGTGAGGAATCAATAGAATCAGGCTTCAGAAGGTGGATAATGAGAAACTTCTGTGAGCTAAAAGAATATGTTCTAGCCCAATGCAAGGAAACTAAGAACCTTGAAAAAAGGTTTGACGAAATGTTAACGAGAATGGACAATTCAGAAAGGAATATAAGTGAATTAATGGAGCCGAAAAACACAATACAAGAACTTCGCGAAGTATGCACAAGTTTTAACAGTCGAATTGATCAAGCAGAAGAAAGGATTTCAGAGGTCAAAGACCAACTTAACGAAATAAAACGAGAAGACAAGATTAGAGAAAAAAGAGTAAAAGGGAATGAGCAAAGTCTCCAAGAAATATGCGACTATGTGAAAAGACCTAATCTACGTTTGATAGGTGTACCTGAATGTGACGAAGAGAATGAATCCAAGCTGGAAAATATTTTTCAGGATATTATCCAGGAAAACTTTCCTAACCTAGCAAGGCAAGACAACACCCAACTCCAGGTAATACAGAGAACACCACAAAGATATTCCTCAAGAAGAGCAACCCCAAGGCACATAATCATTAGATTCATCAGGGTTGAAATGAAGGAGAAAATACTACGGGCAGCCAGAGAGAAAGGTCAGGTTACCCACAAGGGGAAGCCTATCAGACTCACAGCAGATCTCTCAGCAGAAACCGTACAAGCCAGAAGAGAGTGGGGGCCAATATTCAACATCCTTAAAGAAAAGAACTTTCAACCCAGAATTTCATATCCAGCCAAACTAAGTTTCATAAGTGAAGGAAAAATAAAATTTTTTACAAACAAGCAAGTACTCAGAGATTTCATTACCACCAGGCCTGCTTTACAAGAGCTTCTGAAAGAGGCACTATATACAGA
>PVKV010027259.1:0-26693 GCA_004027835.1 Alouatta palliata | reverse complement strand
AAAAAGGGGAGGGACAGCGGGGGGTGGGGAGTTGGGGAGGGATAGCATGGGGAGAAATAACAGATACAGGTGATGGGGAGGAAGGCAGCAAATCACACTGCCATGTGTGTACCTATGTAACAATCTTGCATGTTCTTCACATGTACCCCCAAACCTAAAATGCAATAAAAAGTATATATAAAAATAAAATAAAATAAAAATAAATAAATAAATAAATAAATAAATAAAATAAAATAAAAATAAAAATAAAAATAAAAATTAAAAAAAAAAATGGGCATAGAGCCTGAATAGACATTTCTCAAAAGAAGGCATATGAATGGACAACAGATTAAATAGGGCTCATCAGCAGGGAAATGCAAATTTAAACTACAATGAGATGTCACCTCACATATGTTAGGATGGCTATTATCAGAAAAAGCAAGAGACAGCAAGTATTTGTGATAATGTAGAGGAAAGGAAATCTGTGTGCACTGGTGGTAGGAATACAAATTATTGGAGCCGTGATAGAAAACAGTCTGGAGGTGCCTCAAAAAAATTTAAAATAGGGCTATCATAAAATCCAGCAGTCTTACATCTGGATATGTATCCAAAGGAAATAAAATAAATATGTTAAAGAGGTAACCACACTTTCATATTCATTGCAGCATTATTCACAATAGCCATGATATAGAACCAACAGATTCATTGATAAAGAAAATGTGGTATATATACAAAATAAAATACTATTCAGTCTCAAAAAAGAAGGAAAATCTGTAATCTGAAGCAACATGAATGAACCTGGAGGACATTAGGTTAAGTGAAGCAAGCCAGGCATGAAGGAATAAATGACACATGATCTCATTTATTTGTGGAATCTAAAAAGGTCAAACTCATAGAAACAGAGAGTAGAATGCTAGTTAGCAGGGGCTGGGTGGGAGGGGGGACAGGGAGATATGGTTAAAGGTTAAAAGTTTTAATTTTATAGGATAAACTCTGAAGGTCTATTGTATAGCATGATAAGTATAGTTAATAAAAATGTATACTTAAAAATTGCTTAGAGAGTAGATCTTAAATGTTCTTCATACACACACAGTAACTGTGAGTTGATGAATATATTAGCTTGATTGTAGTAAACATTTCACAATGCATACATATATCAAAACATCATTTTACATTATAATAGATATAATTTTTATTTATTAGTTATATCTCAATATATCTGGAAAAATGATAGAATATATTCACAAATTGATAATTATCTCCAAAGTGTATATACATGCTAGTTACAATAATCTCTTCTGTGTTTTATGTTTATTCATAAGAATAGTGGTTTCTTTTAAGATAGTCCTTCAAGGAACATGCACAAAACTATTTTCATTATTTGCACATGAATTTGTGTACTTAATATAAATTAAATTATCCACTTTTTGGGCTATCAAGCTAAGAGTTTGTTCTTGATACTGCTTATATTGTCATAGATACTACTGATGCTAATTAATATTATTGATATTACTGGTCCAATAGAATCAATAATAAATTTTCAGCTTGGTAACTGTATTATAGGAATACATTCTACTTTTTAAAAATTAAGACATTACAGATAAAACTAAAGTTTTCTTTGATCAACCCTTCTCCTAACTAATGACTATTATTATATTTGGCATGAATATTTTTATATTTTGAAATTTTTTTTTCATAGGTATATATGCCCTTGTGAAATTCACAATGTTATTTTTATGTTTGCCTTTGTTTTTATCATAAGCGGTTTCATATTATATGTATCTTTCTATAACTTGCTAATGTTGCTTAACAATATTTTGAGATCCGTCCATTTTAATACATAAAGTCATACTTATTTAATTGGGTCTATAATATTTTATTGTATAAATATTTGATGTTTCGCCAAGCTTGGTGGCTCACACCTATAAGCCCAACACTTTGGGAGGCTGAGGCAGGAAGTTCACTCAGAGTTCAAGACCAGCATGGGAAACACAGAAACACCCTGTCTCTGTAAAAAATAAAAAATAATTAGCCAGGTATGGTGGCGTGCACCTGTAGTCCCTGCTACTTGGGAGATTGACATAGGAGGATTGCTTGAGCCCAGGAGTTCAAGATTGCACTGAGTTATGATCACACTGTTGTACTCCAGCCTAGGTGACAGAGTGAGACTCTGTCTCTAGAAAAAAATACGTTTTATTAATTGTATAATATTATAGGGTAAAGGTGTTTAGGTTCAAATACAAGTTCTATCACTTTGTGTGGCCCTAAAAAATTACTTAACCAAGGCGTGCTTCAGTTTTCTCATCTGTAAGATAGAGATCATAGTGTCTAGTTCATGTTATTATTTTGCTAAAAGAAGTCAATGATTTTTTTTTTTTTGAGATGAAGTTTCAGTCTCATTGCCCAGGCTGGAGTGCAATGGCATGATCTTGGCTCACTCCAACCTCCTCTTCCTGGTTTCAAGCAATTCTCCTGCCTCAGCTTCCCAAGTAGCTGAGATTACAGGCATGTGCCACCACTTCTTGCTAATTTTGTGTTTTTAGTAGAGGTGGAGTTTTACCATGTTGGGCAGGTTGGTCTTGAACTCTTGACCTCAAGCAATCCATCCACCTTGGCCTTTCAAAGTGCTAGGATTACAGGTGTGAGCCCCTGTGCCCCACCAAATGATATTTTAATGAAAACTCAGTAAAAATTTCTTTCATATTTACCTGCATATTTACAATTTCTGATGCTGATTGCTACTCCATTGGGTAGTTCCAAATTTCTTTCAGGTGCCGTTTTCTTTCTGTTTGAAGAATATCCTTTCTTCTAGTGCAATTCTGCTGGTGATATATTTCCTAAGCTGTTGTTTGTCTGAAGTTTCTATTTTGCTTTTATTTTATAATATATTTTACTGTGTGTAGGATTTTAGATTGATTTTTTTTTTCAGTTTTCTAGTTTGTATAGTTTCTGAAAAAAAGTGTCTTATCAGAAAGGATACAAGTCTTATCTTTGTATTTTTATATATAATATGTCTCTTTTTAGGGCTTTGCTTAAGATTTTCTTGGCTGGGTACAGTGGCTCACGCCTGTAATCCCAGCACTTTGGTAGGCCGAGGCTGGTGGATCATGAGGTACAGAGATTGAGATCATCCTGACCAACATGGTGAAACCCAGTCTCTACTAAAAATACAAAAAATCAGCCGGGTGTGGTGGCACACACCTGTAATCCCAGCTACTCGGGAGGCTGAGGCAGGAGAATTGCTGGAACCTGGAAGGTGGAGGTTGCAGTGAGCCGAGATCATGCCATTGCACTCCAGTTTGGTGACAGAGCAAGACTTCGTCTCATTAAAAAAAAAAATAAATAAATAAATAAATAAGATTTTCTTTATTACTGTTTTCCAACAACATTATTATAATGTTCTTTGGTGTAATAATCTTTGTGTTATTTTGCTTGATGTTTGTTAAACTTCTTGGACTTTTGTGTTTATAATTTTGATCAAATTCAGAAAGTTTTCATCCGATAGTTTTTCTCTGAATTTCCATGCCCCCCACATTCCCTCCTACTGAGAGTATAATTATGTGTATGTTAGTGTGCTTGATAATGTCCCACAGGTCACTGGGGCCATATTCATTGTTTTTAAACTGCTCTCTTTTATGTATCATTTTGCATAGTTTCTCTTGCTACAATTTTGTGTTCACTAATCTTTTCTTCTGTTAATCCTATCCTGTGTATTTTTTTTCATCTCTGAAAGTTCTGCTTGTGTCATTTTTATCTTTTATTCTCATTATGCTGAAATGATAGTTTTAAAGAAAGTTTTTCTTTAAAACTTTCAGTATGATAATATATATTGTTTTAAAGTCTGACAATTTCATCATCTACATCATTTGTTTTTCTGTCTATTGATCTTTCTTTTGCTTATATGTAACATTTTTATGTTTGTTTTGTAGTCTGCTCAAGTTGCTATAACAAAATACCTCATAGACAGGGTGGCTTAAATAACAAATAAAAAAACATTTATTTCTCACAGTTCTGGGGGCTGCAAAGTTCAAGATCAAGGTGCATGGTGTTCTTTTTGGTTTACAGATGGCTGCCTTCTTCCTGCATCTTCACATGATGGAGAGAGTGAATGAGCGCTGATCTCTTTCTCTTCTTATAAGGACACTAATCTCATCATGAACACTCCACTCTCATGACATCTTCTAGACCTAATTACCTCCCAAAGACTCTACCTCCTAATATTATCACATCAGTGGGTTTCAACACATAAATTATGGGGGGACATAAACTTTCAGTTCATAACAGCTTCTTTGCATTCTTGGTCATTTTTAAATTAGATTCTGCACAGTTAATTTTATATTGTTGAGTACCTGATTTCATTATATTCCTTTACAGAGTGTTGCAGTTTGTTTTGCCAAGCCCTTGTGATTCTTTTACATTTTCCTCAGGTGGGTTTAGAGCAGTCTTTAGTCCTGGGTTAGCCTCACTACTGAAGTCCAACCTTTTCGAGGTCTCTTCCAAATGTTCTGCGTATTATAAAGTTTCTGTACGCTGTGAACTATTCCTAGCCTCATTCTGGGAATAATTCAGCCTACTGATTTCCTGCTCTCAGTCTCAAGGAGTTTTATTTCATGGATGTGTAGGTAGCATACTCTTCCAAACACACCAGAAAACTCTTTTGCAGGATGTCGAGCTGTCATTTTACAGTTTCCCCGTCTCTGGAATTCTGCTCCATAAATTCTAGTCATTTTGACCTCCCTGAATTCCAATCGCTGTCTTTTCACCTCAGGAGAATATAAAGAGAATGTATAATCCCGTTCTTGAGCTGTGTAAAACTACCACCTGGCAGAAAGCCAGGAAAACCATAGGTTTCATCTTGTTTGCTTCCTGCTTCTCGAGTGTCACATGCCTATGTTGCCTGTTGTTGAGTGTCTTAAAAGAGTTGTTGCATATTTTGTTCAGTTTTCTGGTTATTTACAGTGGGAGGGTAATTCTAATAGCCTTTTTGTGACATTTTTGTTTTCTATTACCATACTTTTTATTCAGACATGTTTTATTCTTACCTTCTTTTTCATCAATAAAATTATTTTTGTTCCATACTTTTATTATATTTGTTTATAAATATATCCTATTCTTCTGATGGTTGCCCTTGAATTTAAGTTCTTTCAAGAAGGATCTATGCATTAGGTTTACTGCACACACTACACAGGCTGTGCACTGCACAACTCCAAGGAAAACCATCTCCATGTACTTGGAGTTGTGCAACATTAAAGCTGGTGTGCATTAGGATTTTCATATATTTGATTATATTTTAATATTTTTCTTACTGTTGAATGATAGTTTGTCTGGATAGATAACTTTATGTTTCAAGTTATTTCCACTTAGATCTTTAAAGGTAGCACTCCATTTGTTGTACAGTCAACATTACTTTAGAGATATCTGATGTAAATTTGATTCATCTTCCATTCCAGGTGATCTTTCTGGCAGCTTTTAAGATTTTCTATTTATTCTTGATGTTCTAAAATTTTAGTGCCGGGTCTCAAAGTATAGCTTTTAAAAGTATCTTTTCCTGCTTGGCAATATGATGGCTTTTTCTATTTGAAGACTCATGCAAACCTTAGGTTCTGGGAATTTTTTTTCCTGTTGTTACTTAAGTTCTTTCTTTTCCTACAGTCTCTATAGACTTTTGAATGTACTACTAGACTAATGTTAGTACTTCTGCATCTACTCTCCATGTCATTCAACTTTTTTTTATTCAAAAACATTTATTTTTCCATGTGCTAGAATTCCTCAGTTATACTTTCCAATTTGAGAGTTCTTTAACTTTGTCTTACTGGGAGTTATTCCTTCTATAGATTTTTTAGAAAATATATTTTATTTTGAAATAATTCAAGGCATATGGTGTTTTGAAAATGGTTTTTACACACTTTCATCAACTTTCCTTAATGTTAACATCTTACATAATAGAATACAATTATAAACTAAGAAATTAGCACTGGTACAACTCTATTAAACTAAAACACAGACTTTAGTCCAGGATCTCACATTGCGTTTAATTGTCATGTCTCTTTATTGTCCTCCAAGCTATGACTGTTCTTCAATCTTTCCTTGTCTCTTATGGCCTTGATATTTTAAAAATAGCATTGTGGGGGTATAATTAACATACAACAATTTAATGTCATACATATTAAAAATGGATAATTTAATACATTTTTGGCAAATGTATACACACCTGTGAAACTATCATCAGAGTCAAAATAATGAACATATCTATTCCCGTTGAAATGTTCCTTGTGTCTTTTGGAATTTCTTCCTATTGTTCTCTCCACCTCATGCCACCTGCCAGCCACTGATCCGATTATTTTTGTCAATTTAAAGAATTATTATGATTTTTAAAAATTTGTTTTAGAGCTGAAGTCTCACCATGTTGCCTAAGCTTGTCTTGAACTCCTGGCCTCAAGTGATTCTTCTGCCTCAGCCCCTTCAGTAGCTAAGATTACAGACTTGAGCCACTGAGCTGGTTGTCATTTTATATTTCCTTTAATCTTTTTAGAAATTTATGTAAATGGAATTATACAGTGAGTGCTTCTTTTTGTCTAGCTTCTTTCTCTCAGTGTAATTATTTTGAGGTTCATTCATGTCTGTATCAATAGTTCATTCCTTTTTATTGCTGAATAGTATTTTGTTGTACAGAGACATCATAGTTTGTGTATGTATTCACCCGTTGATGGACATTTGGAGTTGGTCCTACTTTTTGGTCATTAAGAATAAAGTTGAGGCTGAGCCCAGTGGCTCACATCTGTAGTCCCAACACTTTGGGAGGCTGAGGCAGGCAGATTGCTTGAGCCCAAGAATTTGAGACCAGCTTGGGCAATATGACAAAACTCCGTTCTCTACAAAAAAATATAGAAATTAGCCGGGCATGGTGGCTTGCTCCTGTAGTCTAGCTACTTAGGAGGCTGAGGCAGGGTAATCACCTCAGCCCAGGAGGCAGGGGTTGCAGTGAACCAAGATCACGCTATTGCACTCCAGCCTTGGCAGCAGGGCAAGACTGTCTCAATAAACGAATAAATAAGTTGTCATGAACATTCCTGCACAAGTCTTTCTATGGATATACACTACTTTCTCTTGAATAAATACATAGAAGTAGAATGTCTAGATCATATGACAGATATGTGTTTAACTATTAAAGAAATCTGATAAACTGTTTTCCAAAGTGCTTGTACGATTATACATTTTCTCCAGTAGTTTATGAGATTCCCCGTTTCTCCACATTCTTGCCAAGACTTGGTAGGGTCAATCTTTTAAATTCTAGCCCTTTAAATAACTGTATAGTGGTATGCTACTATAGTTTAAATTTACATTTCCTTGGTGATTAGAGATGTTGAGCATTTTAGAATGTACTTGTTTGCCACCTGTATATCTTCTTGGGTTAACAGTCTGTTCAAATTTTTTTTTTGTTGTGTCATTTATTTTCCTGTAATTGAGTTTTGGGAGTTCTTTACATATTCTGGATTCAGGTACCTTCTTAGTCATATGTTTTGTAAATATTTTCTTCCAGCCTCTGGCTTGTTTTTTTCATACTCTTCACAGTGTTGTTCAGAAAGTAAAAATTTTAAATTGTGATGAAATGCAATTTATCAATTGATTTATTTATGAATTGTGCTTAGGGTGTCATATATACAAAATATTTACCTGATCCAAAGTCATGTAGACTGACTTTCTTTTAGGTTTTGCCTTTAGGTCTGTGATCCACTGTGACTGACTTAATTTTTCTATATGGTGAAAGGTATAGATAAAAAATTTATTTTTGTAAATATGAATGTTGACTTGGCCCACCATCATGTGTCAGAAGGTTTGTCTTTTCTCCACTCAATCGCCTTCATACCTTTGTTGAAAACCAGTTGTCTATGGATGGGCATTTATAGAGGTTTTAAAAAAAATTTTCAATAATTATATATTTAATTTCCAAGATCTCTAATTTTTAAATAGTTGCCTCCTTTTTTTTCTTCTCTTTTCTTTATTTCTTTTCTTTCTTTTTTTTTTTTGAGATGGAGTCTTCCTCTGTTACCCAGGATCCCAGGATGGAGTGCAATGGTGTGATTTCAGCTCACTGTAACCTCTGTCTCCCAGGTTTAAGCAATTATCCCACCTCAGCCTACTGAGTAGCTGGGATTACAGGCACCTGCCATTATGCCCAGCTAATTTTTGTATTTTTATAGAGATGGGGTTTGAACATGTTAGCCAGGCTGGTCTTGAACTCCTGACCTCAGGTGATCCACCCGCCTCAGCCTCCCAAAGTTCTGGGATTACAGACATGAGCCACCATGCCCAGCCAATATCTGCCTCTTATAGCCTTTATCTGAACATTACTTTGTCAAACTTTTGTAAAAACCCTATATGTCAAAATTGTACATTTATGTAGTATAAAGAATCAAACGATTTTCCAAAGCTTGTTATAGGAAAATAATAGCTGGATCCTGCCTCTAGTCTCACATTCCTTCTACTCAAAAAATAATTTTTTAGCTATTTGTTTTATTCATTTTTATATATCTGAAGAGCATACTGTATTGCTACTTCTCGATTCTCAGTTTAGGCATTATCTATTCAACTTTTTTCATTGAGGATGAGGCTTTGATTGTCTTTTCTCTCCCTATGCCAAATATATATGTATTAGTAACACAGTGGTGTTCTGGAGCCGGCTCACACAGCTTGCAGTTGTACACATTTCTTTCCAATGCTGCATTCTGTGACTTCACGTTGGTAACTTGAAATTGGCCATAGTGGGAGTATTTATACCACAAAATCAGGAAATACTACAAATCAGGACTTTTTCTCTCACTGAAAAGGCAGTTGTTAAATGTTTACTAGTGGCCTAGTTTATTCTTTTTCATTGCTGTGTGACTATTTCCCACACAGCAATACACTGTGAATTGTTACACTGTTATTTATTCATGATCTGTTTGATGTATACTTATTTTTAGTTTTTTTTGCTGTCATGAATGAAACTGGTGTGATTTTGTATTCCTTTTCAGATATTTATTGGCCATTTCTATATCTTCTTTTCTAACAATTCTGGGCATGTCTTTTATCCAACTTAATGCAACGTGAAATACGAACTACCATCAGAGAATACTATAAACACCTCTACACAAATAAATTAAAACATCTAGAAGAAATGGATAAATTCCGGGACACATACTTCCTTCCAAGACTAAACCCAGAAGCAGTCAAATCCCTGAATAGACAAAAAACAAGTTCTGAAGTTGAGGCAATAATTAACAGCCTACCAACCAAAAAAAGCACAGGACCAGATGGACTCACAGCCAAATTCTGCCAGAGGTACAAAGAGGAGCTGTATCATTCCTTTTGAAACTATTCCAAACAATAGAAAAAGAAGGACTCATTTTATGAAGCCAGAATCATCCTGATATCAAAACCTGGAAAAGACACAGTAAAAAAGGAAATTTCAGGCCAATATCCCTGATGAACATCGATGCAAAAAATTCCCAATAAAATTCTGGCAAACCGAATCCAGCAGCACATCAAAAAGCTTATCTACCATGATCAAGCCGGCTTCACCCCTGGAATGCAAGGCTGGTTCAACATATGCAAATCAATACACGTAATCCATCACATAAACAGAAACAATGACAAAAGCCACACAATTATCTCAATAGATGCAGAAAAGGCCTTCAGTAAAATTCAGCACCCCTTTATGCTAAAAACTCTCAATAAACTAGGTACTGATGGAATGTATCTTAAAATAATAAGATCTATTTATGACAAACCCACAGCCAGTATTATCTTGAATGGGCAAAGACTGGAAGCATTCCCTTTGAAACTGGCACAAGACAAGGATGCCCTCTCTCAACACTCTTATTCAACATAGTATTAGAAGTCCTGGCCAGGGCAATCAGGCAAGAGAAAGAAATAAAGGTATTCAAATAGGAAGAGAGAAAGTCAAATCGTCCCTTTTTGCAGATGACATGACTGTATATTTAGAAAAACCCCATCATCTCAACCCCAAATCTCCTTAAGCTGATAAGCAACTTCAGCATTCTCAGGATACAAAATTAATGTGCAAAAATCACAAGCATTCCTCTACAGCAATAATAGACAAAGAGCCAAATGATGAGTGAACTCCCATTCACAATTGCTACAAAAAGAATAAAATATCTAGGAATACAATTTACAAGGGATGTGAAGGACCTCTTCAAGAAGAACTACAAACCACTGCTCAAGGAAATACAAGAAGACATAAACAAATGGAAAAACATTCCATGCTCATGGATAAGAAGAATTAATATCATGAAAATGGCCATACTGCCCAAAGTAATTTATAGATTCAATGCTATATCCGTCAAGCTACCATTGACTTTCTTCTCAGAATTAGAAAAAACTACTTTAAAATTCATATTGAACAACAACAACAAAAGGCCATATAGGCAAGACAATCCTAAACAAAAAGAACAAAGCTGGAGGCATCATGCTACCTGGCTTCAAACTATACTACAACAGTACAGTAACCAAAGGATACTATACTATAAGGTAAACTATACTACAAAGTAAACTATACTACAATACTACAGTAACCAAAACAGCATGGTACTGGTACCAAAACAGATACATAGACCAATGAAACAGAACAGAGGCCTCAGAAATAACTCTACACATCTACAACCATCTGATCTTTGACAAACCTGACAAACACAAGCAATGTGGAAAGGATTCCCTAATTAATAAATGGTGTTGGGAAAACTAGCTAGCCGTATGCACAAAACAGAAACTAGACCCCTTCCTTACACCTTATACAAAAATAACTCAAGATGGATTAAAGACTTAAACATAAAGGCCTAAAATCATAAAAAGCCTAGAAGAAAACCTAGGCAATACCATTCAGGACATAGATATGGGAAAAGACTTTATGACTAAGACACCAGAGCAATGGCAACAAAAGCCAAAATTGACAAATGGGATCTAATTGAACTAAAGAGCTTCTGCACAGCAAAAGAAACTACCATCAGACAGGACAGGAGAAAATTTTTACAATCTATCCATCTGACAAAGGGCTAACATCCAGAGCCTACCAGAAACTTAAACAAATGTACAAGAAGCAAACAAACCCATTCAAAAGTGGGCAAAGGATATGCGCAGACACTTCTCAAAAGAAGATATTTATGCAGCCAAGAAACATAGAAAAAAAGCTCATCATCACTGATCATTAGAGAAATGCAAATGAAGCCCACAGTGAGATATCATCTCACACCAGTTAGAATGGCGATCATTAAAGTCAGAAAAAAACAGATGCTGGAAAGGACATGGAGAAACAGGAACTCTTTTACACCATTGGTGGGCATGCAAATTAGTTCAACCATTGTGGAAGACAGAGTGGTGATTGTTCAAGTATCTAGAACCAGAAATACCATTTGATCCAGCAATCCCATTACTGGGTATATTCCCAAAGGATTATAAATCATTCTACTATAAAGACACATGCACACATGTGTTTATTGCAACATTATTCATAATAGCAAAGACTTGAAACCAACCCAAATGCCCATCAATGATATACTGAATAAAGAAAATGTGGCACATATACGCCGTGGAATACAGTGTTGCCATTAAAAGGGATGAGTTCATGTCTTTTGCAGGGACATGGACAAAGCTGGAAACCATCATTCTCAGCAAACTAACATAGAAACAGAAAACCAAAGACCACATGTTCTCACTCATAAGTGGGAGTTGAACAATGAGAACGCATGGACACAGGGAGAGGAACATCACACACTGGGACCTGTTAAAGGGTGGGGGATTATTTCTCTTTAATATTTTGTAGTTTTTGGTCATATGCCTCTTTTGTTAGATTCATTTCTAATTATTTGATTTTCTTAATGCGACTGTATGTAGTATATTTTAAAATTTTATTTTCCTTTTTTTTTAAGTTATAAAAACCCAATTTACTATTATTTTTTAAAGACATGGGGTCTCACTCTGTTGCCCAGGCTGGAGTGCAGTGGTGCAATCCTGGCTCATTGCAACCTCTGCCTCCCAGGTTCAATCAATCCTCCCATCTCTGTCTCCCTAGTAGCTGAGACTACAGGTGTGCACCACCACGCCTGGCTAATTCTTTGTATTTTTAGTAGCGACATGCTTTCACCCTGTTAGGCAGGCTAGTCTTGAACTCCTGACCTCAGGTGATCTCCCTGCCTCATCCTCCCAAACAGAATTGGTTTTTGTGTGTCAATTTTGTTAATAGTTACCCTCTAAATTCACTTTTATTCATTCTAACATTTTGCAGATTTTTTGAATTTTCCATGTATATAGTCATGTTATTTGCAGATAAAGACAAGTTTTTTCCCTATTTTTCAATCCTTACAGTTTTTTGCTCCTTTTTGTTTCTTATTGCACTGATTAGGGCCTCCAGCACAATGTCGAGAACACGTGGTGGTATACAGCTTCACCATTAAAATGTTATTAGTCGTCACCACCGAAGGGATGGTGCTACTGGTACCTAGTAGGTAGAGACCTTGGATGCTGGTAAACATCTTACATTGTACAGGCCATTCTCCAACAACAAAGGACTATCTGATCCAAGATATCAATAATGCCAAGGTTGGGAGACCTGGATGTGAGGGAAAGTGACAAACGTAGGTCTTAGGGCATGGCTGCTAGTATTCTCAACGCTGGTTCTGAATCATTCAGAAAACATTAGCTTATGATCACCACACTCTAAAATATAGTGCATGCTGGAAAGATTTATGTAAAAATGGTTAAGATGTGCAACAATTTGAGACTTAAAGATGTTTCAAAAATCAGCTTTTTGTGGAAGAGCTCACTTCCAAATAGTGCCAAATGCGTGAAGTACTACAGAAAGGCAAGACCTCTTTGTAATTTTCATATTGTTCAACAGCAATTTATATAACATTTCTGGCTTACTGATTTGATATTTGGACAATGAGATTTTTAAAAAAATGGTTCTAAAACAAACTGCGTTTGTACTTCAGGGCCCCAGTGAACGATTTTTTGTCCCTACAGAGACTTTACACAATAGGCAGTCCAGACCTCTACAGCATCTGGCCATCAGCTGAGAGTTCATTCTGCAAAGGCTCCTCCTGCAGCCCAGTCATCTCTTTCCTCTTCGGAGTCAGGACACAGTCAGCTGGGGCATGAAAGAGCCAACTAAATTTGGTGTAATTGCAGCAATGTTTAGGAATTTGTCTCGTTGGGGTGGGTATGGGAAGGAAGGGTGGCATAGAAGAAGATTATGTAGGAGTTCAGGAGAAGATAAAATGCGCTGAAAATAAAATGAATAAGCAGCAACATCTGGAAACTGATTGGAAAAAGGCCACAACTGAAAGTGCGTGTGGGAAATAGAAAAGAGGCCCCAGATTGCCATGGGTCTGAAAGATCAGGAGCCTAGAGAAAGTTGTATTAAAAATACTTCCTTAAAAGACTCTGTGGCCTGGTGACATGCATCGAGAAGCAAATAAACTTGGCTTGCTTGTCTGAACCAAGAAATCTTTATCTGTGTTTTAGCATGCTCTCTGAGTCATGAAACATGTGCAGGAAGGAAGCCCAAAAGAGCCCAAAATTCTAGTGGTAAGGAAAGATGGCTCTGCTGTGTCAAAATACAAAAAGGTACAGAGTCGAGTGGAGATAGTTTCTGTAGCTGACAAGTCATTTTCATTGCCTCTTTAATCCTTGCGTTCATGTCTTCACATTTTACCCGTCTCTTCAATTAAATATTTTCTTGATTCCTGGATCATGACGTCATCAAGCTGTTCAGACGACACTGGCTTGTGATGTGGCATAAGAGAACATCTTCCTCAGTTTATTCATAACACTGAGTAATAGCCACATTGGGGCTCATGCTATCATCACACTCTAATCATTCGGAGCCAGTCATCATTTTCCTTATCCATCTGCAGGATGAAGAGAGCCTAGCATTGTTCACTCGCTCCCAGTGTTCTTGTTTAAGTCATGGAGAAATGAATGCATAATGCAATCTTGAGATACAAGTGAGTCTGTCATATCTCATCTCCAGTGGTGATGAGGTGAAGCCTACCAGAGCTGAAGGCTGGTATTTCTTGTGGAGACTCAAAATCACATCAGAATGCCTTTCATTTTTAGTACTGTGGTGGGAACATTTGTCAAGAACCTGGTTGTGTTCCTCAGGAAGCTCACAGATTTCTTTCTGTTATAGTTCTTCTTTGTTTTCTAAATTTATCCCCTTTAGTTATTTTGGGAGAGGCGTCTGGGACCACTCAGCAATGCTGAACCTTGAGTTAAAAAAAAGCATGGTATTCTGTAGTCTATATTGTTCTAATCTGTGGAGAGGAGGATGGCAAAGAAATAATCTATTCACAAAGCAGTTTGCCTCTAAGGACAAAAATGACACAAAACACAGATATCCACTGTTATGGGTTGAATTGTGTATCACCCAAATTTATATGTTGAAATCTTAACCCTCAGTCCCTCAGAATGTGACTGTATTTGAATACAGGGCCTTCAAAGAGATAAAGTCAAAATGAGGTCATTAGAATGGCCTCTAATACAAGCAGACTAGCATCCTTCTAAGAAGAGATTATGACACAGATACAGAGGGAAAGCCATGTGAAAACACAGGCTGAAGACTGCCATCTACATGCCAAGGAGAAAGATCTCAGAAGAAATCAACCCTGCTTACACCTTGAATTCTGACTTCAGCCTCCACCATGAGTTAACAAATTTCTGTTGTTTCAGACGCTCAGTCTGTGGTACTTGCTACAGCAGCCCTAGCATACTAATATATCTACATATGCCTTGATATGTTTTTCTGGATAAAGAAATTTTTCTCTAGATTTAAATGAACTATTAGAATACCTTTTTAGTACCAAATATGTGTCCAGACAAATACACTGAGTCTTATGAAGAAAACAGAGACAATACCCAAAATATTTGCTACAAATTGTCTTCATATGAAATGAACAGGCAACAGTGTGAATTCACCAACCATGCTATTCATGTTATCTTGAGTTTCCACACAATCAGACCCTCAGACAGGTATTAGAATGTCCACGGGTTATTTGGGAAGTGACTCCAGGAAACTGAGACAGGAGGGTGGGGGAGTGAAGCAGAAAACTTGAGCTAAAAAGCAGGCTGCCATTGTGGAACACCTGGGGTTCAATTGCAGTGGTCCCCTCACTGGGATTACCTTCACTGGGAGAGGGTCTAGAACACGCTTCAGAGTAGCTGCTCTTGAGGAGCTGAGGCAGTTTCAGTATTCAACAACTCATGTTACTGGTTAAAAACTGTACCTGCGGACTGCCTCCCTGGTAGGCCTGCCTATCTTGCTCTGTAGCCAGAGTTCTCAGGTAGAAAAGATCCACTACTTGCATTAAATACTGCTTGCATTGAAGAAGGAGGGTTGAGGGAATGTACACAGGGCATTGAAGTGCATTACACATATTCCACTGTATGCTAGTATCTCTCAGAAGGAAGTTTGCTCTCATTCTTAGTACATGCAATTCAGGTGGTACAGATTCATCCTGTAGCCCTAGCAGTAGGTCTGGGACTCAGCCTACTAGTTGAACTGAGTTGGTCAATCAGGTTATTTCATGTCTACAACCTATTTGGTTCACAAATCCCAAGGCTGACCAATAGAGCACACCCTCAATGACTTTTTTCAGGCTCTGTCTTAATGCTGGGATTTCTACCTGCAAAGCTAATGAAGGCAGAAGCTGGCAGTAGCTTCTTTTAGCCCCAGGTTAAAAGAGTTGGCCTGAGTATGAAGTATCATACGGGAAAGCTGAGCAATAGATGGCACACTGGAGAAGAATGATGCTCTAAAATGTTTTTTTGTAAAATAATATTTGTATGTATTTATGGGGTACATGTAATATTTTCACATGCACAGAATGAATGTGCAGTGATCCAATCAGCACATTTAGGGTGTCCATCATCTTGAGAATATATTATTTGTATGTGTTGAGAAAATTTCAAGTCCTCTCTTCTAGCTCTTTTGAAATGTACAATTTACACTGTTGTTAACTCTAGTCACCCCACTCTGCCTTCGAACATTAGAACTTATTCCTTCTCTCTAACTGTATGTTTGTGTACATTAACTAACCTCCCTTTTTTCCTCTGCCCCCAACCTTTCCAGCCTCTGGTATCTATCATTCCACTGCCTACCTCCACAAGATCAACGTTTTTAGCTTCCATATATGAGTGAGAATACGCAATATTTATATTTCTGTGCCTGGCTTATTTCACTTAACATAGTGACCCCCAGTTCCATCCAAGTTGCTGCAAATGACAGGATCTCATTCCTTTTTGTGACCTAGTATACCATTGTGTATGTAGATCACATTTCCTTTATCTGTTTATTCATCGTTGGATACCTAGGTTGATTCCATATCTTTGCTATTGTGAATAGTACTGCAATAAACATGGGAGCGCAGGTATTCCTTTGATATGCTGATTTCCATTCCTTTGGATAAATATGCATTCGTGGGACTGATGAATCATATGGCAATTCTATTTTTAGGTTTTTGAGAAATTTCTATGCTCTCTTCCACAGTGGCTGTACTAATTTACATGTCCTGCGGCACGGCACAAGAATCCCCTTTACTTAGCATCCTTGCAGCACGTGTCATTTTTTGTCTTTTTGATAATAGCCATTCCAGCTGGGATGAGATGATATCTCATTGGGTTTTTTAAAAAAAATTTCTATAGCTTTAAGGGTACAAGTGGTTTTTGATTACATGGACAAGTTGTATAGTGGTGAAGTCTGAAATTTTAGTGTGCTTGTGATGTACGTTACACTTAATATGTGGATTTTGTCCCTCATTCATTGTGATTTTAACTTGAATTTCCTTGATGATTAGTGATGTTGAGAATTTTTTCTTATACCTTTTGGCCATTTGTATGTCTCCTTTTGGGAAATGTCTATCTATGTCCTCCTTTGCCCACTTTTTAATATCATTTTTTTTCTTTTGAGTTGTTTGAATTATTTGCATATTCTGGATATCAGTCCATTGTCAGATGGATAGTTTGCAAATATTTTATCCCATTCAACAGGTTGTGCCTTCCGTCTATTGAGTGTTTCCAATGCAGTGCAGAAGCTTTTGAATTTTTCATAGTCCTATTTGTCTGTTTTTGTTATAATTGCCTGTGCTTTTATGGTCTTATTCATGATATTGTTACATACAGTGATGTCTTGAAGTGTTTTCTCTATGTTGTATTTTTAAGTAGTTCTGTAATTTCGGGTTTTATGTTTGTCTTTAACCCATCCTGAATTCATTTTTGTACATGGGGAAGTTTAGGCATCCACTTTTGTTCTTCTGCATGTGGATATCCAGGTTTACCAGCACCATTTACTGAAGAAGGTGTCCTTTCCCCAGTGTATGTTCTTAATACCATTGCCAAAATTCAGCTGGCTGTCAATAACACAGAAACAGAAAACTACATACGGCATGATCTAACTTTTAATTAGAAGCCAAATGATGAGAACACATGAACATATAGAAGGGAATGACACACACTGGTTCTACTGGAGGGTGGAAGGCAGGATGAGGGAGAGAAGCAGGAGAAATAACTGATGGATACTAAGCTTAGTACCTGGATGATAAAGTAAGCTGCACAACAAGCCCCCACGACACAAGTTTACCTATGTAAAAAACCTGCACATGTTCCCCTGAACTTAAAAGTTAAATAAATTTTAAAAAGAAGTGTTCTTTGTTAATTCTCTGTCTAGATAATCTGTATAAAGCTGTGAGTGGGGTGTTGAAGTCACCAACTGTTATAGAATTGGAGGCTCTCTCTCCCTTTAGATCTAATAATATTTGTTTTATATATCTGGGTGCTCAAGTGTTGGATGCATATATATTTTAAATTGTTATATCCTGTTGCTTAATGGATTCCTTTATTATTATATAATGACTTTGTCTGTTTTTACTGTTTTTGACTTTTAACCAACAAAAAGGGATGGTAACATGGTATCTTTTACCATCACTTTATGTTCAATTCATATGTCTTTACAGGTGAGACGAGTTTCTTAGAGGTAGCATATAGTTGGGTCATTAAAACATCTATTCACCAGTGTATATCTTTATTTTTAAATTTTTTTGTTCATTCCAACTTTCTTTTTTATTATACTTTAAGTTCCGAAATACAAGTGCAGAATGTGCAGGTTTATTACACAGGTATACACTTGCCATCGTGGTTTGTTGCACCCATCAACCCGTCATCTACGTTAGGTTTTTCTCCTAATGCTATACCTCCCCTACACCCACATCCCCTGACAGGCCCTGGTGTGTGATGCTTCCCTCACTGTGTCCATGTGCTCTCATTGTTTAGCTCCCACTTAGGAGTGAGGACATGCAGTTTTTGCTTTTCTGTTCCTGTTAGTTTGCTGAGAATGGTGGTTTCCAGCTTCATTCATGTCCCTGTATAGGGCATGAACTCATCCTTTTTTATGGCTGCATAGTATTCCACGGTGTATATGTGCCACATTTTCTTTATCCAGTATATCATTGTTGGGCATTTGGGTTGGTTCCAAATCACTGCTATGTGGATAGTGTTGCAATAAACATACATGTCCATGTGTCTTTAGTATAGTGATTTATAATCCTTTGGGTATATACCAACTAAAGGGATTGCTGGATCAAATGGTATTTCTGGTTCTAGATCCTTGAGGAATCACCACACTGTCTTCCACAATGGTTGAACTAATTTACATTCACACCAACAGTGTAAAAGCCTTCCTGTTTCCTCACATCCTCTCCAGCATCTGTTTTTTCCTGACTTTTTAATGATTGCCATTCTAACTAGCATGAGATGGTAGCTCACTGTGGTTTTGATTTGGATTTCTCTAATGACGAGTGATGATGCACTTTTTTCATATGTTTGTTGACTACATAAATGTCTTCTTTTGAGAAGTGTCCGTTCTTTGCCCACTTTTTGATTAAAAAAATATATATATATATTTGTTTTAAGCTCTTTGTAGATTCTGGTTATTAGCCCTTTGTCAGATGGATAGATTACAAAAATTTTCTCCCATTTGGTAGGTTGCCTGTTCACTCTGATGGTAGTTCCTTTGCTGTGTCAAAGCTCTTTAGTTTAATTAGATCCCATTTGTCAATTTTGGTTTTTTGTTGTCATTGCTTTTGATTTTTTTTTAATGATTAGTTAAAATTTATTCTTAAACACTTTTTCAAAATACATTTATGTGAGTGATATGTAACTCTTAGAGAAAAATTATACAGAAAACCATAAGAAGATACAAGTCACACAGGACACCATCACCCAGAAAAAACCAAAGTTCAAATATTTTGGAATATTGATTTATAACACAATTTTTTGCTATTTTTTTTGTTTTGTCTTTTTGGTTTTTTTAATATATATATATTTTTTATTGCATTTTAGGTTTGGGGTACATGTGAAGAACATGCAAGATTGTTGCATAGGTACACACATGGCAGTGTGATTTGCTGCCTTCCTCCCCATCACCTATATCTGGTATTTCTCCCCATGCTATCTCTCCCCAACTCCCCACCCCCCGCTGTCCCTCCCCTTTTTCCCCCCAACAGACCCCAGTGTGAGATGCTCCCCTCCCTGTGTCCATGTGTTCTCATTGTTCAACACCCGCCTATGAGTGAGAACATGCGGTGTTTGATTTTCTGTTCTTGTGTCAGTTTGCTGAGAATGATGGTTTCCAGGTTCATCTGTGTTCCTACAAAGGACACGAACTCATCATTTTTGATGGCTGCATAATATTCCATGGTGTATATGTGCCACATTTGCTTTGTCCAGTCTATCATCAATGGGCATTTGGGTTGGTTCCAAGTCTTTGCTGTTGTACACAGGGCTGCAGTGAACATATGTGTTCATGTGTCTTTATAGTAGAATGATTTATAGTTCTTTGGGTATATACCCAATACTGGGATTGCTGGGTCAAATGGAATTTCTATTTCTAGATCCTTGAGAAATCGCCACACTGTCTTCCACAATGGTTGAACTAATTTACACTTCCACCAACTGTGTAAGAGTGTTCCTATTTCTCCACATCCTCTTCAGCATTTGTTGTCTCCCGATTTTTTAATGATCGCCATTCTAACTGGTGTGAGATGATATCTCAATGTGGTTTTGATTTGCATTTCTCTAATGACCAGTGATGATGAGCATTTTTTCATATGTTTGTTGGCCTCACATATGTCCTCTTTTGAAAAGTGTCTGTTCATACCCTTCACCCACTTTTGAATGGGGTTGTTTGCTTTTTCTTGTATATCTGTTTTAATTCTTTGTAGATTCTGTATATTAGTCCTTTGTCAGATGGGTAGATTGCGAAAATTTTTTTGCCAGTCTGTGTCTTTCGATTGGGGTGTTTAGGCCATTTACATTCAATGTTAATATTGTTATATGTGAATTTGATCCTGCCATATTGTTACTGGCTGGTTTTCTTTCTCATTAGTTGACTCATTTTCTTCATTGCATTTTTGGTCTTTGCCAACTGGTTTGTTTTTGCAGTGACTGGTACTTGTTTCTTTCCATGCTTAGTGTTTCTTTCAGGAGTGCTTGTAGGGCAGGTCTGGTGGTGACAAAATCTCTCAATAATTGCTTGTCTGTAAAGGATTTTATTTCTCCTTCACTTATGAAGCTTAGTTTGGCTGGATATGAGATTCTGGGTTGAAAGTTCTTTTCTTTAAGGATGTTGAATATTGGCCCCACTTTCTTCTGGCTTGTAGAGTTTCTGCCGAGAGATCTGCTGTGAGTCTAATTGGCTTCCCTCTGTGGGTGACCTGACCTTTCTTGCTGGCTGCCCTTAGCATTTTTTCCTTCATTTTGACCCTGGTGAATCTGACAATTATGTGCCTTGGGGTTGCTCTTCTTGAGGAATATCTTTGTGGAGTTCTCTGTATTTCTTGAATTTGAAATTTGGACTGCCTTGCTAGGCTTGGGACGTTCTCCTGGGTAATATCCTGGAGTGTGTTTTCCAGCTTGGATTCATTTTCCCCGTCATATTCAGGTACACTGATCAAGCGTAGATTAGGTTTTTTCACATAATCCCATATTTCTTGGAGGCTTTGTTCATTTATTTTCACTCTTTTTTCTCTTGTATTGCCTTCTCTTTTCTGCCACATTTTCAAGCTGCATATTATCCAAATTTTTACTCTCCTTCTATTTTAAATATAAATTCAACTTTAGATTTTTTTTTGCTCATGCATATTATGTTAGAAGTAAGCATGCCACATCTTGAACACTTTGCTGCTTAGAAGTTTCTTCTTGCAGATACCTTAAATCATCGATCTTAAGTTTAAAGTTTCACAGATCCATGGGGCAGGAGCACAATACAGCCAAGTGCTTTGCTAAGACATAACAAAAGTGACCTTTGCTCTGGTTCTCAGTAAGTTCCTCATTTCCATTTGAGACCTCATAAGGCTGGCCTTCACTGTTTGCATCACTATCATCATTTTGGTCACAAACATTCAACCAGTCTCTAGATAATTCCAAACATTCCCTGATTTTCCTGTCTTCTTTTGAGCCTCCAAACTCTTCCAACCTCGGCCTGTCACTCAGTTTCAAAGCTGCCTCCACATTTTCAGTTATCTTTACAGCAATGCCACTCTCCTCAGTGCAATTTTCTTTTAGTCCATTCTCACATTGCTATAAAAAATAACTGACACTGGGTAATTTACAAAGAAAAGAAGTTTAATTGGCTTATGGTTCTGCAGGCTGTACAGGAAGCATAGTGCCAGCTAGGGGAGGCTTTAGGAAGGTTCCAAGTATGGCAGAATGCAAAGTGGGGAGCAGGCATCTGACATGGTGGGAGCAGGAGCAAGAGAGAGAGTGGGGAGGTGCCACATGCTTTTAAACAACCAAATCTCCTGAGAATTCTATCATAAAAACACCACCAAGGTATGATGCTGAGCCATTCATAAAGGATGCACCCCCATGAACTAATCACCTCCTGCTATGTCCCATCTTCAACATTGGGGATTATAATTCAACATGAGATTTGGATGGGGATACAAATCCAAACCATATCAGTTATTGATTTGATATCTTTCTTCTAAGTAGGCATTCATTGCATAATGTTTTTTCTATGAATAACTTTAGCTGCACCCATAATTTTTGGCATATTGTATTTTACTTTTATTCATCTCAAAGCATTTTTAAAAAATTTCCTGTGATCTATTCTTGAAACATTGGTTCTTAAAGAAACATGTTGCTTAATTTTTACATATTAATGAGTTCATAAAATTTCCTTCTGTTATTAATTTATGATTTTATTCTCTTGTGGTTGGAGATCATTCTTGTATGAGTTTAGTTCTTTTAAATGTATCGAGACTTGTTCTATGTCCTAACATAGGATCTAACCTGGAGATTGTTTCATGTACACTTGAGAAAAATATACACATTCTGCTGAGTTGGATGGAAAGTTCTATAGCAGCAGTCCCTTTTTGGCACCAGGGACCAATTTTGTGGAAGACAAATTTTCCATAGACAGAGAGGGGTATTAGATTCTCACAAAAAGCATGAAACCTAGTTCACTGTCATGCATAGTTCACAGTGTTTGTGCTCCTATGAGAATCTAATGCCTCCACTGATCTGACAGGAGGCAGAGCTCAGCTTCTCTTGTTTGACCACTAGTCACCTTTTGCTGTGTGGTCTGGTTCCTAACAGGCCATGAACTGGTTCTGGTTTGCAGCCTGGGCATTGGGGTCTTCTTTTCTATAGATCTTTGTTAGATATAGTTGGCTTACAATGTTGTTTAAGTCATTGGTTTTATTGTTGATCTTTTTGTCTAGTTTGTTCTATTATTGAGGCTGAAATATTTGAGTCCCCAATGATTATTGTTAAATTGTCTATTTCTCCCTTTAATCCTGTCAGTTGTTGCATTGTGTAATTTGGTGCTCTGTTGTTAGGTGCATATATGTTTGTACTTCCTATATCTTTCTGATAGATTAACCCTTTTTTTTTCATAAAATGTTTTTCTTTATCTCCAGTAACAACTTTGTCTTAGAGTCTATTTTTTTAGTATAGCCATTTTAGCTATCTTTTGGTTATTGTTTTAATAATAATCTCATTTTTCATCCTTTTACTTTCAACTTAGTTTGACCTAAGTTGTCTGTCTCTTAGAGGTAACATATAGTTGGATTTTTTAAAAGCCATTATTCCAATTTCTATATTTTAATTAGAGTGTTCAATTCATTTACATTTAATGTAATCACTAATAAGATAGAACTTATGTCTGCCATTTTATTATGTTTTTAATATGTCATGTCCTTTTTGTTCCTCTCTTCTTTCATTTCTGGTTTCCTTTGTGTCAAATAAACATGTATTCAGTGATATTTAGTGATATGGATTGGCTGTGTCCCCACCCAAATATCAACTTTAATTCTAACTCCCATGATTTCCGAATGTTGTGGGAGGGACACAGGGGGAAGTAATTCAATCACGGGGGCTGATCTTTCCTATGCTATTCTTGTGATAGTGACTCAGTCTCACAAGATCTGATGGGCGTATCAGGGGTTTCTGCTTTTGCTTCTGTCTCATTTTCTCTTGCCACCACCACGTAAGAAGTGTATTTCACCTCCCTCCATGACACTGAGGTCTCCCAGCCATGTGGAACTATAAATCCAATTAGTCCTCTTTTGCTTTCCAGTCTCGGGTATGTCTTCATCAGCAGCATGCAAACAGACTAATACATTTAGTGTACCAGTAAATTCCATTATAATTTCTCTTACTATATATTGTTCAGTTACATTTTTTAGTGGCTTCCCTGGGAAGTACTGTTAACATCTTAAATTTTAACAATCTAGTTCAGATTAATACCAATTTATTTTCAATGATATACAAAAATGTACTTCCATATAACTGTTTTCTCTTCCCTTTTGGTGCTATTTCCATACAAAATGCATCTTTATACACTGCGTCCATATCAACATAGATTTAAAATCACTGCTTTATGCAATTCTCTTTTAAATAAGATAAGAGAGAAAGAAGGCACCGAGAGTGGGTAGAGGGAAGATGTAGAAGCTGGGCTGAAGAGGGAGAAAGCTGGGAACCCTGCACAGGGCTACTACTTATTGGGGATTCATTTTTGGATCACAACAGCTCCAGGAGAATGGGTGAGTTGAACTGGCAAGGAGCAACTCACTGTCGCCGTAAGCCTCTAGAATGCCAGCAGAAGGAGGCCCGCTGATGATTACAGATGCTCAAGTTGTCAGGGAGAGCTGCTTACAGAAGTGGTAGGAGCAGGAAGCTAGTTGACATGCAGCCCAGAGTATTTGATTCAGGGGCTTCTGTCGTGGAGCATGGCCAGGGACAGCCATCCCCTTTAGGCTCAACTTGCTCTTGTAGGAGACTTTAGCCTTAGGGGAATCATTTGACCTGATATCTGAAGGGCAGTCTTGCCCATCAGACAGGGCTGGTCCAACCTGAGTACCCCTTGGTCTGCTGGCCTCTCCCAAAGCTGCAGCTGGACATTGCCTGCTTGCAGGGCAGTCTTGGGTGCCTTAGAGGCCCACATCACAGCTTCTGCATTGGCAGACCATGCCTGACTGGTGGAGAGCTCCAGCAAGGTGGTCCCTATGGCCACACACCAGCTCTCCTGCTCTCTCCCCATACTATAGCTTTCTTTGGGCCTATGGCAACTCTTCACATGGCTTTGTTGGTATGTGTCTGCATGGACAGGTTTTGCTTTCCTTGCCCTGCCAGTGTGTGGGAGTGCAGTCTGCCCCACTCCCCTGCTGACTGCCATTGGAGACAAAGCCTTGGCAGGCACAGAGTCAGCAAGCCTCACTCATGCCAGCACCCTGTCCTTGCACTAACACAGTGTAGAGGACAGTTGATCTCTCCCAACCCGAGTGATTATTCCTGCATGGAGGGCGCAGAGAAGGCACCCAGACACACACCTACCAGCACCTCTTCCCTGAGTCAACACCACCTTCAGTGTGACTGCACACACAGTCTCCCCAAGGGGCTCCCGTGCACTCTGCACCCCTGGCTGCCCTGCCTCTGCCACTATGCTGAATGCCTGCAGGGAGGCAGGCACCTTGGACTCATTAGCACTCTGCCACAGCTGCCATAACTTGCTGCCTGCCCTGCTTTCTTCCAGTGCAGTGGGTTCTAAACATGAGAAGCCAGGGAACAAAATCAGGACCCAAGACAAAGCCCCCAGAGTTGGAGCACACAGTTCAGAAGTTGGGAGCTGAGTGTTGGCCCCTAAAATCTTCCAGAAATGAATTCAGTTGGCAGAATCCACCTTAGACCACAATCAAACCCTCAAGATCATCAAATAGGACAAAAGAAAAAACAACTCATCCAGAGGTCAGTAACCTCAAAGAGTAAGAGACACAAATCCACAAAGATAAGTAAGAACAAGCACAAGGACTCTGACAACTCAAAAAGCCACAGTGCCGTCTTTCCTCCAAATGACTGCATCACTTCTCCGGAAAGGGTTCTGAACTGAGTAGAGATTGCTGAAATGACAGAACTAGAATTCAGAACACGGATAGGAGTGAAGATCACTGAGTTACAGGAGTACCTTGAAGCCCAATCCAAGGAAACTTCAGCATTATGATAAAACAGTGTAGGAGCTGACAGACAAAATAACCAGTAAAGAAAAGAATGTAACTGGTGTGATAGAGCTAAGAAACACAGCACGAGAATTTCATAATGCAATTATAAGAATTAATAGCAGAATAGACCAAGCAGAGGAAAAAATCTCAGAGCCTGAAGACTGGCTTTCTAAAACAAAACAGTCAGATAAGAATAAGAAATAAATAAAAAGAAATGAATAAAACCTCTGCAAAACATGTGATTATGTAAAGCAACTAAATCTACGAATCACTGGTGTCCCTGAAAGAGATGAGGTTAATGGAACCAACTTGGAAAAATACTTCAGGATATCATCCATGAGAACTTCCCCAACCTAGATATGGAGGCCAACATTCAAATCTGGGAAATGAAGAGAATTCCAGTAAGATATGTAACAAGATGATCATTCCCAAAGACACATGATCATGGGATTCTCCAAGGTCAAAATGAAAGAAAAAAATGTTAGAGGCCAGGCCAGAAGAGATTGGGGGGCAATATTTAACATTCTTAAAAGAAATTCTAACCCAGAATTTCGTATCTGTTCAAACTAATCTTCATAGGCAAAGGAGAAATAGGATTCGTTTCAGACAAGCAACTGCTGAGGAAATTCATTACCACCAGACTTGCTTTCAAGATCTCCTGAAGGAGGCACTAAGTATGGAAAGAAAAGACCATTACAAGCCACTACACAAACACAATGAAGTACACAGGCCAGTGACAATACACAACAACCTCATAATCAAGTCTGAAAAATAACCAGCTAATATCATGATGATGGGGTCAAATCCACAGAATCGATCCTGAGCTTGAATGTACAAGGACTATATACCCCAATTAGAAGGCACAGAGTAGAAAGCTGGATAAAGAACCAAGACCCATTTTGTATGCTGTCTTCAAGAGACCCATCTCACATGCAATGACACATGTAGACTCAAAATAAAAGAATGAAGGATTGTGCCTCAGCCATTCTAATTTTGTTGTGTGTTGGAGCAGAGTCTAATGAAGACAGGATAAATGTGATTCTGACTAGTGGGAAATTTCAGATTACTTTATATATATATATATATATATATATATATATATATATATATACTTTAAGTTCTGAGATACTTGTACAGAACGTGCAGGTTTGTTCCGTAGGTATACGTGCC